>JADDOH010003724.1:0-28081 GCA_016648135.1 Agrypnia vestita | reverse complement strand
TGAATATTACGAAATATGTATTTTGTTTAACTTTATTTCGTAAAAATTCTAGTTAGATACAGCTAATTTCAGAGCACTGATGGTACGCCGCTGTCTGTATGCATAATTTTTAACATACTTTATAGCGACGCAACGCATTCAAGGCGTTCTGGTCAGCGGGCATCGAGTCTCGTCTCTGTTTATCTACACCGGCCGACAAAGCAGATTTTAAATTAAATCACGAATATACGTAATATAGCAGTTAGCGGTCGCATTCCGCGTCCCCATGCCGCCCACGCCGGAAGAAAAGTCTGCAAATGCACTTTTTATTATTCACAAGGTTATTTATGAAACGCGTGACAGTCGGATGGCGTCACGTGATCGGAAAATGGCGGACGATCAAGATGGACGCGGCGCGCGTACGCGGGAAATTTCAAGAAGCTTTCGCGCGGCAACGTTGATATTGCAAACAAAATTAATGCTTGTAGTTCTTATCTATCACATCAACGCTTGCTTATTTATCCGAACAAATGAACGCCTGTTTATTTTATCGATTTTATCTTGCAATGCCTTAACTGGCCCTGCGTAGGTAGGTACTAGCGAAATTGCCCGCCGTAATATGAGGGAAAATGAAATGTTTACACGATTTTGTGTTACATTCAGTGCGTGGTCATTATCACAAATTGGGTTGTTACAGTTACAACGATTATCAGTTAAAACACATGTAATTTTTAAAGTCAATTATGCTGATTCATGTAAACTCGGTTTCATTTTTCATTTGAGTGTTAAAATGACATCAAAGCTCAGCTAATTAGCAATCGTCGCGTGTGTCGACCAGTGACATCTCGTGTATTTTGAAATATAACAACGTGTTGGTTTTGTTACCGTGTGTAAATTGTGTCGAAATTATTGAAAATATTTTTAATGTCTCAACGTTGCAATTTATCATCGAAACGCGTATCATTCATGGATGTATGAATAAAATGTATGATTTAGGATAAAATAATGTTTGAACGTATTTTAAACAATCGGGCGCTTTTGATGTGAATTGATATTTAAAAAAAATGGTATTAATTTTATTAATCAAAATCAATCAAGGGTATTATTGAATTCCCTTTATTATATAATATTTTAAAAACAGCCTTATTGCAGTTTAATAAGTGATTGAAAGAAGTTATTCTCGATTTCGGAACCTACAGATTTTTATTATATTAAATCGACATCAAAAGCATTATAATTTTTCACTTGTTTTGATTGGTAGGTGGATTGGTGTTTATTATTTTTTTAAATGTTAAATTCAAACGATTTGTTACTAAGCCAACACATTTTTGTTGCCATTTCCCTGCTCTTTATCCAACACTAGCTGTGCCTGCGCGGCTTCGCACGCGTAGATTTTTAGTACACTGTTTCAATCGTCATAGAACTTTCGCGAACCTTCTAGAACATTCTCCTTCCAGAACTTTCAAGAAATTTACTGAATGTATAGGAACCTTCACACACCGACACATTCCGCCACTCAGTTTAGAACCTTATAGAACTTTCGGGAATTTTCTAGAACCTTCTCCTTCCAGAACTTTCTAGAGCAGGTTTTTCCGGAATCTTCTAGACTTACCGACACAGTCGTCGCGCCTATTTTGAAACGATCTGAAGCAATTGCGGCCTTCCCATAACAAAACAATGTGCTAGAAAGCACATTTTCGTCACCCACTCCCACCCACGCTCAGCCACCCCCACCAAACTCGCATATTCTCGATGTGACACCAAGGGCTATCCACCACTATAACCACCTGTGGGTGATTGTAGCTGGTTGTGGAGAAAACTTGGCGGATAGGGAGACACGGGGGGGCGGGAGAGATGAGAGAGCGAGCGAGAAGAAGAGATATGATATATATATATTATATTACGATATTATCGATATATTATATATATATATATATATATATTGATTATCGTCATCAATAATAGCTTTTGGTCAACTGTCACTGAGGTCGAGTGTGTTCTTTTTGTTTTATCTTTCTTTCTTTCTTTCTTTCTCGTATAGATATCGCTAACGCACACCAATGTGTGTATGAGTACACAACATATTATGGAGTGCCATGACCAAAAAATCGACTCGTGTTCTTTTAACCGCAAAAAGTTAACCAACGATCGTCCAAAGGAACATTATACTATAGAATATTGATTTAGGTATCAACTTTTTGACTTCAAATATATTAATTAGAGTTTCTTCTTCTTCTTTCGTTCTATCTGTTCAATGGACGTTAGCTGTAATAACTTTATATACTGTGACCTGGAATAGCTGGCTCCATAGTAGACAGGCCAAAATCACAGTCTCAGGTTTTTTAACCACAATGGTCTCATTCTTCCAGGATCTCGACTTCCAGAAATCTTTCACTGCTAAGTGAGATGCAAGATATGTTTTTCTGGATGTCTCATTACATGTCCCAGATATTGAAGATTGTGGATTTTTATTGTTGTAGTTACTTAATTTTCTTTATTATCCCTAAACATAACATATTTATTAGTATTTCTGTCCATCCAACTTATTTAGAGTATTCTTCTGTAGATTTACGTATTGAATGCCTCACGTCGCATTATCAATTCTTCGGTAAGCGTTCATTCTTCAATCTCACATAACAATAGTGAGAACACGTTAGAGTTAAGTATGACTCAATCACAGAGAATACGGGCTATACAAATTTAAAGCATTTCTCGTCTTATTATGATTATCGAAAAACTTCATTTTTGACAGTCACTAATAACACACATAAGAGAAGGTCCATACTATACTTGCAAGTATAATTTAAGATGGTCCATATTGTACTATACTTCCCTTTAGGAAAAATTCACGCGATTCGCTGTTTTTTATTACCGTAAATTAAGAAGTTTGTACTACGAGTACTTGGATGCCAGCTCGTGTTAAAAAGATATTATGTTTGATGCTAAAAATGTATCCTGGTCTACTTTTTAAGCTCCCGAGTTCAGTCTGTGCCAGCATCTCGGGTGGACCTCTTATATGCATGAAATCTTTTTTATATTTTCCTCTCCGTTGACCTCATCTCGACGTATTCAGCGACACTTCTTGTAAAACAGATCTGCTCCAAGCGAGCCGGGTCAAGCGTAAAGGAAAATGTGTTCCGACAACCCATTATAAAATAGGCGACGGGGAGAAATAACTAGTGATGCAATGAATACTACTTTCACGAATAGGAATACGAATACGAATAACAAACCTTCTATTCGGCGAATACGAATACGAATAATTCAACAAGGTAATAACTTATGCACCACTGTTCTTTGTTTACTGAGAGATTTAATAATTAAAATTTACCATCGGCAAATTTTTGTTCAAAAAGCACAACATTTCTTTGATCCGTTTTTACATTCCCAGCGGTCGAAAATAAATATCACTTTTTTCACGCTTTCTAGAGACTTAAGACTTAAGAGTTAAGACTTTAACACAACGGAAATAAAATGGATCGAACAATACGTATTACAAAACAAAAACTACATTAAATGAGCACCTAACCTTATTAATAACCTAACGAAACTAGATTAAAGAACTCATGTTACGCTGTGAAACAAATAACAATTGATATCTTGAGAACTCAACAAATCCATTCATTCAATGTTAGGGTAATTCCCGATAATAGAGTGCGCAAGTGTGTTCGGATACACGGTGCACAGCCAAACCGTAATTTGCGTTGCGTTAAGTTATAAATTCGGTAAATATCTACTATTCGGCGAATACGAATATTCCTATTCGTTGTAACACTAGAAATAACCTCTTTCTTTACGTCGAATGCTCGACTTTTCGTTATGATTTCTTAGTTCGACACTTATTGGCGGTTTCTTTTCGCGGTAAGTTTTCGTTTACCGACATTTTGATTCCAAATAACCATAATGTATAATACCATAAACCATTGATTACGCATAATACAGTGTATTTCAGACTCTCAGGAATACAATGGACTTCTAAAACTGTATTTTAAAGAATGTAACAGAACCAACGTCATCAAGACCTCTTCATGACTGCCAATATCTTCGTTCCTCCGCCAGTATTTGACATGTCATGTCGTATGTACGTATAGTTATAGTTTTACGCTCAAAAGGCTTGGTAGGACGGCACACGAGCTTAATCTGTAATTTGCCTGCGTAAATTGGTTAAACTGTCAGCCCTGATATTGATATACAAATATCAGGGCTGACTAAGATTCAAGAGCATTTGATTAGCATACGTGCTTATCTTATATTTTATTTTTATGACAAAAATTCTGTGTTTTGTTACAATGGATAATCTAACCAACGAATGAGTGCAGTGTTAAGAGTCTTGGCCTGTGTTTATTATGAACTAGCCATAACCCGTCAAAAATGACGATACTTTTACATGCCGGTTCCTAAAGAATAAGTATTTTCTTATTTATAGGCGATACCCATGAAATAGTAATAACGACTTTAATCAAAATATTAGAACTTTCTTTTTTATATTTCTCCTGCCGGCAGTTAATGGTAGATACTATTTTAAAACCTGGCGGTACATGAAATGGTAATATTTTTGGTGATCAAGAATTTTTGACGGACGTTACACAAAATTATTATATTTAGGTGGCTGTCGCAATTTGAAATACATTTATAACACTTTTATTTTTATTTAATTAAAATCACAACGCTGTCATTTATCATTGAAACATTTGTATAGCATTATAATTTGGACACATTTATTTTTATTTTTAAACGCTGATTAAGTTCGCTATTAATCGCCGAATCACGATCGCCTGAGAATTCATCCTGTACCAGAGCCGGTGGAACATTCTAGAATTGGAACATTCCATTCTCGTGAGTATCCTCGCTAAGCCAGCTGTCAATTCACACTTCGTCGAGAAACTTCTAAAAATTTGCTTTTATGGCGAGCCTTCATTGAAACATTCCAAAAAGTTTCGCTTCCCGTCTTGGAAGATTTTAAGACAAAAATTAAATTCAGAATGAAGCGCATACCTCGCATTACTCAGATGTTTCTTGTAGGTTATTTATTTGCTTGCATTTAAAATATAAACATTTATAGGTACTACACATATAAAATCATTTAACATCAAAAACTCTCCTATCAATCCATGCATCATAAAAAATATTTTAAGTGAATTAATGAATTTGAAAAAAATGTGATTGATGGAAGAGTAGGTATATTCTTGTAGTGGAGACATTTGGTGCTATTCTGATACTATAATTGTCTAAATGGGTTCGTCTTTAGTCATATTTTGAACTGTCTGTCTGTGTCAGTTTATTTGGTAGTTTATTCCAATAACTTTAGTCCAGCCACCGTGAAAGCGCGTTCACCGAAGTTAGTTATGTGGACGCGATTTACTTAAAATAACTTATGTGTTGAGGAGCCATGTGGTGAATAGCCTTGAACATTGTGGAGCAAAACTTATATTCAATTCCCTCAGGACGATTGTTAAAAAATACAAAAGTCTAAGGCTGATTCTTGCGGTCATTGCCGGAAGGGATTTATTTATGGTTCGATCGCTTTGGACAGATGAATCGGAAACGCGACGTACGACTTTCGTCAGTTTCATTACCGAACAATGTTTAATGGCGGAAGTCTATTGTCGGAATTAGCATTCATCGATTTGCTCGCTTTACCGTTGGAAAATACCACGTTGCGAATTGTTATCGGTCATTGTCTCGCCCGCCAGAGAAAAGTCATTGTCTGCCAAAATTCGCCGCTGCGACGCCATTTTAGACGGCCGCGCGCTGCCGACCAGCGGTCGCGGTGCGTACGGCTTGAATGTGAAATGAACCGTCGGCGATGGATTCAGAGTTCAAAGCGACTGCGGAATAGATAAGATGAACTTGTGATTTGAATTTCTGATGCGGATCTCCGCATAAACAAATTGTTTACGCATTTCAACGCGGGTAACGAGATGCGGGCTTGACGTCTCGACCGGACTCTCTTGTACGAGGATAATAACGCAGAAAAATAATCGAAATATTTTTGAGAAGGTATTTTCAAATTTTTCAAGAACACAATTGTTTTTTTTATTGTTTTTTTATTTTACATTTGTTTTAATATAAGTTACTTATAACTGCCAGACTAAAACCTGTTATGTGGCAGTTATTCTCATTTGCTAATTATGTAATAGTAACAAATAACAATAGAAAAGAAGTGTAAGCGTAAAAAAGAAAGCAGAAAGAATTTAGTTATGTATATAATCATAAGAATACATAAATTTAAAGACAAGAAAATATACAGATATATAATTAAGATAAAAATTTAAGTTTGTACAAAAATAAATACAAAAGGTAAGATACAAAAAAATAAAAAATTTAAGTAGATACAAAAATTAATACTATATTTGAGTATACTTGAAATTATATAAAGCAGATTTTGCCTATTTAGATTACTAGATTTTTGTCCCTTGATGGATCGTCATTAAACAAGGTATATTATAGGTGTGTCACAGAAAAAAAGATATATTTATAGGAAATAATGCAGTTATGGAAGTGTTTAGGTAGTACCTACGACCTTATAATATGGCTGGCTTAATTGGTAGTCAATCATGGGTGGAATCGTGAACGTTACATTGTGTAAAGTGATCATTTAAGCTAGTCATATGATAGGTCGTAAGTCGTAAAATAATGCCTAAATTTTAGCTCCGTTGTGTTCGGTGGACTTCGACAGAAATACTTACGAATATATTTAAAACATGGACAAACTACTTATTTTTGTTCACATTTTGAGAATACGCTTTTATATGTTTGCTTAGTGTATGAATAAAATTAGCTATGTCATTTTCTAGATAAGTAAAGTATTATTCACAGAAAAAAATCAGTCAAATGAGTGTCAAATTTTGCGATACTGTTTTTCTCTATTTGTGGCGTATGGATGCAAAACCACCACTATCCATACGGGCTCCATATCGATGGTGGCAGTTTTTCATCTACACGTCACATATGAAATATTAAAATTAATTACATATCTAATAAATCTTGTTGTAAATACCTAATTGAATATTGAATTGTAGCAAAAAATACACAAATGCTGAAAGTTTAATAACTCCAACTAGTCAGTTTGAATAACCCTAACTAGACAAACAAACAAACATGTGTAAATAAAAGCATGAAACTCATAATAATTTCGTTGTCTGTCTGTCTGTCTGCCGTAAAGTCTGCCGTAAATTGCTGGAATTTAAACTTTAGATAATTAGAGTGCGACACGCGACCAGCGCGCGGAAAAGCGGTCACGCAAGGCAAGTCATTATCATTATTTTCCGTGATTTTTCACGGGTGTACGACTAGTTATGTAAATAATAGTTTATGCACCTCTTACGCGCTATAAGTACTATAATGATATTTTTATTTTATTTATATTATCTAGAGAGACAGAGAGAGAGATTTATAATGAATTAACCGTTCGATTTAAAGGAAGTTAAAAATAAATTTGTGGGGGGGAACAAAGATTCCATTGTTTTGAAAAGCCTTTAAGAGGATTGTCGCATATATTATGCGTCGGGTTCTAAAAAATAACTACACAAAATTTGAGTCAAATCGGTTGAACGATACAGGTTTGCTTAGAAAATATACCAGGGTAAAGAGGGAGGTAGAAAATGTCGCCTATGTTACCCGCCGAATGAGTATGAAAAATTTGGGTCAAATCGGTTAAACGGTGTTGATCTGTATAGAGAACAGAAAGACGGACAATGAGTTTTAAAGTTATAGATAAGTGAGGATATTAAGATCATTTATTTATCTGTTTCCTTTTTTTATGTATATAAACTTATGTTACTTTGTTATTTTACATTGTTAACAAAAAAAAACCTACTAACAAACCGGTCTTGCGAATTAGTGCTTTTTTTGTAAAAAAATTATGTGAAATGATCAATTATTAAAAAATAAATAAAATAATAACAAATCTATATACCTTCTAATACATTGTAATATTAAAAAAGTATACTCAGATTCGTCAGTGGCCTACTGCAAAGTGCCATGAGTAAAACATCAACCTGTAGAAGAGAGTCTATCGGTCAGGGCTGCGCATCTTGTGTAATAATATTTTAAGGTTAATTTCCTGAAGGCACTTTGTTCAGCAGTTGGTATCTGCATCCCCTTTAGAATTACGCAATCCATGTTACGATTTGAATATTGTATATTCGTATTTGCTGGGAGCATTTTGAGGTGGGGTGGGATTTGGAGAAATAGGCAATTTATAATTTGTGCAAATGTATATTTGGGTCCGGCTCATGGGAATACGGAATGAGATATTATTTTATATTATGTTAATAACGCGAAGAACGTGACAAGAAAATTGATTGGGTCTTGACTCGCGTATTGTCTCGCAATGTTGATTTTATTAATTTATTTTGACGCCCTTTCATCCAATTTTTTTTCGATATCTGCATACATTTAATAGTGGCCTGTGAGCGTAAGCAGTAAACACAAGGTTTTCGAACTTTGAAATATTGAAAAAAAAATGCAAGTCATTTTTATAATTAAAATAAAATACAAATCACTTTGTTTGATATAAAATATATATGTTTCGAGAACAATGTTCTCTTCTTCAGGATTGTTTGTGTACTAAAATTGAAAAAGATAAACCATGCAATTGCGTTACGGTGATGGGATGTTGAGGTGTGGTGGGGGGGAGTTGGAGCTGTTAATTATGGAATGTCATCTGAAGGGGATGGAATCTTAAGTGGAAAAATATTCAATAGTGGGTTGTGCACACTTTTTGTCTGATTATTTATTGCATTTGAATAAATATTAACACTTTTCCTAATTTCAAGTATTTCTAGATCATTTATTTGTGGGATCTTATAACTTTTTAACCTGTATTTGTATTAAATGTATGGTCATATTCTATTAAGTGTTTTGCAATGGTTTGCAAAATCCAATGTCCTTGATAGTCCAACGTTTTGCAAAAAATAAGTCAGAAATATTGAAAAAAAAAATGCAAATTTTGATATTGCATAATTCTATAACTATTCATATTAGGTCATGGTTGCTTGAACATTTTGGACTCAAAACATAGGCAGGAATCTACCGGCCAAGTTTCTGCTGCTAGCTCTGGTACACCTCTATACGCCCTAAGTAGGTACTTAATCGTTTTCTGGGAAAGGTAGACATGCTGTCTTTTATGTGTGTTAAATGTAAACAAAACAATTATAATTCCTACTTTAGTACGTGTAGCTACGAAATAATTAACCAATCGCTTATCATGGAGCTATTTCCCATACCACGAAGTCTTACAAACATTGTAATTACGATCTAATAAATTAAGATAAATTATAGAAGTTTCACAGAGATGAAACTGATATACGAGAAACATATATGTAAGTCTACCATACATCATTACCAGCTTCGAAACCTATATATATATATAGATAGAGAGAGAATATAGA
This sequence comes from Agrypnia vestita, assembly GCA_016648135.1. Taxonomy (NCBI): domain Eukaryota; kingdom Metazoa; phylum Arthropoda; class Insecta; order Trichoptera; family Phryganeidae; genus Agrypnia; species Agrypnia vestita. Next base: position 18,707 of record JADDOH010003724.1, on the reverse strand, counting down.
TATAGAGAGATATATCTATATAGGAGAGGAATATATATATATATATATATGTATGTATATATATATATATTGATATATACGGATAAGTATATATATATATATATATATATATACTATAGTTCACGAGAAAAGACTACAGATGTCTAGCGTAGTCCCTTCAAATAAACAAAAGGTTTCAAAAAGGTGTAAAAAAGACTTCCATACATTTCATTTGAGATTTAGAAATAAATATTGTTTTAACTGATATTCCGCGCAAAGCGAAGCTGCGACAGGCAACTACCGATTGGACGTGGTTACGCGACAAGCATCCAATCCACAACTTGGTCAAAGGCGACTTTAAGTGCACCATACTGATGCTAAATATCGATACTACTGCCTGTAAAAAAATCCTGGCAAAAAACAAATATTTATAATATTCATGACCCTTAGAACCCTCATGTACGGCGGGTTAATTTTTTTTCATCATAAAATATGCCTTACTATACTGGTAACAATAAAAAAGTATTAATATTCTACATATAAAATCATACTGTCGCGTGTCGTGGCTGCGAGAGGTATTACTGAAACGCTGGAATTTAATAACGGATTTATTAAATACTGATTAATTAATTAAACAATCGTACAAAGTCGCTTAACACTATTAAATGTAACTTTATTTTTTAAATTAAATATTTCGTAAAGTTTCACTGTAAATAGACACTTGTTAATCGCTTTAACACTTTATTCACTATTCACTAGAACAATCCATCCAATTTCAGCACGTATTATTATTCGCTACGTAAGAACTTTTCCAGAATATTTAATTATCTGTCGCTTAGTTCACACGCCTGATGGTAACACTGTTTTCGCTTCGTGATTCGCCGCTAGAGCCGCATAGTATGAAACGTCAAAATACTAATGCCCCTCCGCGGCCTGGATCCGTTTATTTATACCCGATAACTTTGAATTTTCGAACTTTCGAGAATTCTCTAGTATTTACTAGACTTTTATAGTGTTTTCTCACAAGTTTTCGTAACTTCCAGATGTTCCTGGAACTTAAGAGACGTCTCTCAAAAGCTGTAGATTAATAACACTAGGCTGTTCTGGAATCTTCGGTAGTATTGTGAATATTTCAAACAACTGTCACTTGACACGAGTGCGTGATTCTTTTTAGCCTCGTTACAATACTTTCAATTAATTTTAAAACGAATACCAATGAAGAAATATCTTAAGGACGTTAATATTTCTAAAGTGACTTTGTGTGGATTGGAATATTTTCGCTTAACTACGTCCAATTATTTGCCTGTGTGTGTGTATACCGGCTGTGTACCAAGCTTGAGGTGTGTGACCTTGGGCCGGCGCATTCACCGAATGATATCTGTGTATCGTCAGACATTCCGAAGTCTTCGGTTGTACATATACTACTTAACACACAATTACAATTCGACGTTCCCACGTACACTGTCGAATCTGCAAAAATCGATTATAGTTTTACTATTTCGACTATCAAATTTACTAAATATTTTCGGAAAAGATTAAATTTTCGTTTCAAAAAGGCAAAACTAAATGAAAATATTTTTTTTCGATATAGAACAGGGTTATTTGTAAAACATTAATTAACTCGTAGGACTATATTCCTGCATTGATTATTGGAATATTTTCCAATTGGAATTCGAAGGTTTTTATTATTTTATTTGACTTGTGTCAAAGAAAATGAATTTTTCATATTCGATATAAGTTACTGTAATGATTGTCCAAGTTTTACAAAAAATAAGTCAGAAATATTGAAAAAAGAAATGCTAACTTTGATGTCGCATATCTCCATAACTATTGATATTAGGTCATGGATGCTTGAACATTTTCGACTCATAATCAAGGCAGGAATATAGGTCTTCGAAGTTATTGATGTTTTCCAAATAACCCTGTATATATAGAGTAAATAAAGAGTAAAAATATATAATTCTTTTCTTTCTTTCTCTCTTCCAAAAAGCTATAAAATGGCGCAAATAATGATAGATGAAAAGAAAAAAATGCATATTTCTCATTATAATATTGTTCATCACTAACGCCTTGCTACGCTAGATGGCACGGTTATCACAGCCTTAACTCACGTCAGAAATACATCGTCACTTATTACTTAGTGTAAATAATATTTTCTATTCAAAATTAAATTAAGAAGATTATCCAAATGTTTTTTCTACTAGCTATGGGATACCTGTATATTTTATCAGCACAGAATAAGACAAAATGAGAATGTACGAATAGGAGGAAAAGGGAGAATTGAAATTAGGGTTGAGGGTAGCAAAGCCGTAATGCGTGTGTACAGTGAGTGCATGCTTGTAGATGATTAGCTAGAATAGATTTGGTGGTGATTTTTATGGACGTTTTAAGAAATAGCGAGGTTTAATTTAAAATAAATCTAACAAATTGTCGTTCAGTGATTTGTATGCGCGACGGGTGAAGGAGTTCTGTGCATAAGTTGTTCTACTTCTGCGAACGTGGTCTGTCGGGTTAGTCTGGATGGAACGTGAAGGTAGACCGCTTCGGTCGACTGGAATAATCAATATGTCCCTGAAGTAACTTCAAAAGTAATATTTGACCAGAACGTGTTCTTTGATTTTCCTGGGTTTTCATGTTTTGAAATCAGCGGCTTCCAGATAAGAGTAAAGAGACAAACAGGGCTTCTTAGCATTGAGATGGCGAAGAAGATTCGTGATTGATCTACTACTCAAATAAATTATATTTTATACAACTCTAAAAAATATCTCTACCCGCAAATATAATCACACCGTACATTTTAATAATTTTTTAATTCAAATATTATTTTGTTTATAAATCTTTTGATCGGACGATTTTCCTGCCTCTCATTTTAACAAAACAAACATTGAAAATCCAGGGTTGTGATAAAATAGCACGCACGTCATAAATATAATTTGTATATTATATCATAAAAATATTTTTCAATCTGTGCGGGCAGTAAATTTTTGTGCTTCCTTTTTGTATTCATTTAAAAACATAATATATATACGTATAGAATGTTTTTCGTATATAATCCCCTGTATTATCTATTACTATCCTAACGTTAAAAAATAGACGGAATGTATTTATTTATGTCATTTGCCATTATTTCGCTATTTCTATCACTTAAGCATTTCTGAAACTTTGGTTTTAATTTAATATTTAGAATCTTTAGGTGAAGGATAGTTAGATACGCGTGAAACAACATGATTTCTGCCAATTTATTACATTCATCACGTAAAAAATGACGAAGTGTACAATGTTATATAATAGATATCCAAAAAAGATTGTCATAATACCGCAAAGCAATGAGAATAGACACGTACATGTGTCGAATGTTTTTCGTTCCAAATTTATTTTATAAATGTAATATTATTTATTAGAGCAAAAGACTATAATACTACTTCAACACGTCTCGATTATATAATATCCGTCATGTCACATGGCAACATAAAAGAAGATCCGCTGCCAATTATATCACCAAATAATGTATGTCAAAATATATAGTCATTTTACTAATATTTAAGTTTAGGTGCCTACCTATTAATCTTTTAAAAATTGATAATTTATTGTAACTAACGGTTTATTTCTAGTTTCAAATAATTTTCTACCTCTCAAAGATCTAGGTAAGTATTTAATAATAATTTAAATAAGTACTTACCGTTTAATTTAATTTCGTAAGTAATTTTGAAACATTCCATTGAAAACATTCGTATTTTATTTCCCTTCGTCAATAATATACGGTTTTGACAGCGAATTTTAATTTTTTTTAAAATAAATTATTTAATATCGACGCGATGCATCCGGGCGGTTATATAACTCGTAAATTACGCCAAGTTGTGTCATTTTGCAAAGCGCATAAAAGGCAGTCTTCTATTTTGTTCTGCTTCCATTTGGCGACCGTCTGCTGCGGCGTAGCGGTCATCGTCTTCAGCAACAGGGTGGACGCGTTCCTCAGCAGCCGCAACACGATATTCTTCGTCTTCGTCGGTATCGTATTCCTGATGGAGACGCTACTCGTCCTATTTCCATCCCACTACGTCCTGATATTCCACCAGATGAATTGGTATTTTCATTTGATCGCCAGCTTCGCGACGTTCCTCGGCCTGCTCGCGCTCAAGTCCTGGCTCAACGTCTCCGATGTTATTCTGGAGGACGCCTTTGGCACGCTGAAGACAACTTTTGATCTTGGGTTTGCGAACGTCGCCGAGGGTATGGGGAGACTGGAGCACGTTGAAAGGACCCTGCGCTGCTGCGGGTTTGAGAGTCCTCTGGACTACGAGGACGGGCTCACCGAGTCCTGCTGCGACAGACTGCCTTGCGAGTTCCACAACTGCCACGCAATCGGCTGTAGGTACAGGATTGAGAATTTCATCAGAAGAGAGGTGGAGAAAATCGTTTACTTCTGCATTGCGACCACAGTGCTCCTTTTTGCCACCTTCTTGTCCACCGGCGACATCCTCGCCGGGAGAAAAGATAACAGTGGAAAAAAAATTATCAAATAGATTAATGATTTATTAGCGGTCGCTATTTTTTATTTATTTATTTATTCACTAATATAAATATTGGTTTCGTAATGCGCCGTATTTAAATGTGGATATTCCGTTTAAATAATCTGAGACTGCAGCAGTGGAGAACTTATTGAAGAACGGTAGTGAAATGTTTAGTTTTTTTAAAAATAATATCTATACGCAGAACGCTAACGAAAATGATGGAGTTTTAGTGTATTAATTTATATATTTTGAAGAATTTTAGTGTGACAGTTAAATTACACTGTTCATCGGAAATGTACTTTTTAGAGTTATGTATCATGTATTTGTTTCTGAATTAATAAATAATTATAAATATTCTTATCCGGCTACAATAGATACTTTTGTATAATATATGTGTGTACCTATAAACCTACCTCTGTGATGTTAAAATTTTAAATTTCTTTAAAATTGAAGTTTTATAATTATAAAAAAGGTGGCATGTGATTATTGCGGATTTTATTTAAATCATTTTTAATTAAAAATAATATTGTCCAACGTTTTGTTTGAAAAATAATATAGTAATTGCGCCTTATGCAGGAAGTTTGTGATGAAAAATCTTACTCGATTAATATATGTCCCGATAGTTAATAGTATCCATATAAAATATGAATACTATTAACTATCTATATCTCATTTTATATGCACTTATTATCAACATTCGTCCATTGGCAAGCGTCTATAAAAATGCTTCAAAAATATGAAAGAGTCGTCAATGTCAATATTTTATAGTCATATACTAATTTAGTATTCAATTAAGGTACGTATTTAAGGCAGGATTCTACTTTGGGCGCTCGAAAAAATGCTATCTACTCCCTTTCTTTTAACTCGTAGTGTCTGCTTGTCGGCTGAAAAAACTTTGGATTGATTTTTAACCCTTTTCCCGTGATCCAATCGAACTGAAACTTTGCAGGCAGACTCGTGGTGATGATAAAAATTATCTAATCATTTGTAAAAATTTTTTTTTCAATATTATAGTATAATTTTGAATTTTTCGAAATTTTAACGGTTTTTATTACTCCCTTTCGTAGCATTGCCAGACTCGAGCCCGAAGCGTGGAGTAAGCGCGAAACCTGTTTCAACTAATAAATGAGAAAGGGAGTATAATAAAAACCTTTTTTTTATGAGTTAGTTTTTTTAATGTTTTTTTAATGAGATTATGAATAATGATGTTGTTGTAGGGTTTGTAAGGCTTAATAAATACACTATTGAAATACATTAAAAAAAAATTATTTATATATTTCATACACTTTAACATACCAAAACACAATTTGAATTCAACGCCCGATTAGTATGTGCGTCTGCGCCGGTGTTGAAATTTAAAAAATGGGATTTTTTTGGAATCTTTAGGTTCAATATACAGGGTGTCCCGTATCTCGAAGTCAAGCCAAAATCGGGTGATAGGCCAAGTCATAATAGTTATCAGAAAAATATATAAAAAAATCTAAGTCAGTTTAAAAAAAATTATAAACATTTAAAAAAAATCGAAAAAATCTACACCCTGTGACGGTCTTTTCACTACTGTTGCTACAAATCTTTATTTTTATTCATTTTTATTACTATTATGTAATCCTGAATAATACTTCTGTAAACTTTTGTCCAAAATTCAAAGCCAACCGCTCCATCTTGGAAGAAAATGTTACTTTTTGACCAAACCAAGTATTCAAAATCAATACTTTGCCTAGTTTTAGCTGACTGCACTGGAAAAAAATATACTGCACGAGGTTGGCAAGTAACTTCAAAAGTTGGCGCATTTAATAAGGATTCCAAAATGGTATAACACTTGCTAAATGATTTCTTAAATTGTGGACAAAATATTTTTTTTTTGTAATGAAACACGGGTTTGAATATTTTTTTATTATTTATTTAAAAAGAATTCTAGTGTACCCAAGCCATTCTTTAAGGCTACTAGTTGTATACCTAGCAACTGACTTTTTGCTATAATAAATTAATAGCGTTATTGAAATAATAAACGTATATGCACGCAAAATTATATCAATTCGTAAACTTATATTATCAATTAGCGCCGTTGAATCAATGATTGTGATTCACCAATGAGACAGTTGTTAAGAAAATTTGTTAGTGCGATTTTCCGACTTTCTCAAAAAAGAAGCCATCCACCTGCTATGCAAGTGGCTTCAATTTATCTTTTATCATATTGATGCAGTAGTTACCTAGCTGTTCATAAATACGATATTGCGCAAATTATAAAATATGCATAGGTACCAACCATCTTCTTGTTATCCTAGTGCAAGATATTATTGAGTTCAATGAGTACCTACTGGAACTCGGTATCAGGAATTCAAGATTTTGTGATGTAGAAGTTGATTCAGAACGTATTGCTGAAGGTAAAGATCAAAATCAGGAAACAAAAGAGTGTTTGACACCTCGAAATCATCTTGATGCTAAAGATCTCCTCGTTTGCTATCCGATTTAAGATCATCTTCAGAATCCGAGTTCTGCTCCAAAGCCGCAAATGTCTCGTTAAGTTTTATTTAGAATCAAACAAAAAATAAAGATATAACGCAAAAGAAACCATTTCAATACGGCTAGAGTCGTAAATACGCGGAACCGTTTATCCGATGCCAGAAAAACGAGCATCACTAGTTAGAACTGGATGTATATAATACTCGTATTAAAAAGTTACTCCAATATTTGTATTTTGGCGACAATTCGACGTAGGTTAGTGCTGTAAGGTTAAAATGACGTTGGTCGAATTTCTAAAATACAAATATTTTGTAGTACTTTTTCGTGGACACAGACTAAGCGTTAAATTTTTTTTTTGAAAATCTCCTATTATATATTGTTTTTTCGCATCTATACGATTTTTGAGCATTCTGATAAGAGATCAATTCAATATAAAAAAACTTATTAAAATTAAAAACAAGTCTTTTATTGTCTATGTTTTGTCTATGTCCCGGGGGTAATCTATGCCTGTGCATTTTCTTTGTTTGTTATTTTTCTATGACTTTATAAATTAAAATCTATACTTGTTAAGATTCTTCAGTATACCTTGTATTCTCTTGAAGAAGGGACCGTTGGTTCCCGAAACATGTCGAGTGTTTGTTAATATAAAATCAGTGGTTAAAACAAAGTTACTTGTTTTTAATTTTAATAATTTTTAAAATGGCACCATAAAGTGATTTTGCATTCATTGAAGAAAATAAAAAAACTTGTTTATTTTATTTTTATTTATATTTAAAAAAATCAGTGTATGTGGTTAAATCACATCACATCGTAAGTCATATTATATACAAAATATTAAAATTTTAATTTAGTGCTTTACAAAGTTTATCATTTTCGAAGTTAGATATACGATACCTAAGTTAACATTAATTAAAATAATATTTCATATACTCATAAGTTTTAATGATTTAAGTAAAGCAATTTTTTTTCTCTAATATTGTTTTTTGACCTATTCATACATTATTCTCTTAAGCTAGGGCATTTATTTAATTTATTTTTTTGCTCTTGCCTAATACAATAATATAGCAGTACGCCATAATAGGCTGGAACCGGTACAGTAAAAAAACAATAAATAGTGGAAAAAATACGAAAATTGTTTTAATTAAATCATTAAAATGGAATTTCATCACGAATTGAATGCTTCAAAATTAAAAATTATAATATATTTGTTGCAGGCGTAAATATTTCGTCAAAGACACGGTTCGTTAAAAATTTGACTCGTACGTTTATTTCTTACCGATAATAATATTGGTGTAATTTTATATTATTTCAACAGCGAGATAAAGATTTTACTTAAACAAACCCAGTGAAAGATGTGAGTGAACAAAAAATATTAGACGATAATGTGAGTGAAAACAGTGTAAAAATGGCACTAAACCACCCGGCCCTGGTGGCCATCACGCCCCAAACTCCCCACCAAAACTCCAACAGCTTCATCAAAAACATCAGCGCCAGAAGCAGCTTCTGCGGCACGCCCACCTCCAACAGCAAGTCCTTCATCACGAACCGGAAGAGCTGGAACGGCAACGGGACCCTCCCGCTGCAGGCCTCCAGCTGTCACATTGACATCTCGCCCATCGAGAGCCCCGCGCCGGTCCTCGCGACCTTCAAATCGGGAACGGGCACGTTCCCCCGCAAGAGCAGCGCCAACCAAAGAGAAGCAGACGCATACCACAGAGAACCCAACCAAAGAAACTTTACAAACTTCGCCTTCCAAAGAAACGACAACGCCCCGCCCGAGAACGGGAACGGGGCCGATTGCAGAAGCAGTTTCAGCAACGGAGAAAATGAAATATTGACTCCGAACGGAAACACGGGCGTGGCGACGGGAAGCAGAGGAAATGAGACGAGGAGGGGGTCGGGTCACGCCAGGAGGTACGCCGAAATCGGGAACTGGAGCGCTAGGTGAGTCTTGCTTTAATTATAATAATTAATGCGCTTTTTTCAGACATATGTTATTTTATTTATTTATTTATTTATGGAATCTCAACAGTACAACTGCTTTAAATCACATGATGTAATAATGGACACTTGGTAAATCAACAAGAGATCTACGACACAAAATAGAACGCAGTAGTAATGCAGCGAAGTAACTAGAACGTGAAATAGTTATTCAAACCAAAACAGAAATGACAAAATAAATCAAACAAACAAAAGGAAAGTAAACCATAGTAATTAAAAGTAATAAAAAGTAAAATAAAATGTTATGACAAAATAAACCAAATGTATGTAGAATTCATATGAAGTATACAACTGGTTTCAATAACAAATGTGATTTAGTAACATAACGTCAGTGAATATTCAATTTTAAATAGTAAATATTCTTTACATTTTGGGTGAAATGTCGACAAATGTCAGTTACGGAGATAAGCGATAACAAACTTTAATTTTTTTTCCCATATTTCAGATTTATCTTGTAGAGTATCAAGAAGTAATTTTTATGCCAGAACAGAGCTAGCAAATTAATTTCGAAAATCATGATACCCTTATCATATTAAAACACTATTGACATAAAATAACATTTCCAATAAAGCTAAATCCATGGCCAATGCCGCGATTTTTATTATTTCATTTCATTTTGAAGTTCTTTACCTCTAAAAAAACACCCTCTACTTTGACTACGATAAAAGTATTTATTTATAATTGAAATAATCTAAAATAATTCCAAATATAAGTTTTCATTGACACATTCATCATTTGTTTCCATCAAAGAGATTGTTGATTCGATCGAGCTTTATTTTCACGGTCGCGTTGGTGTTCGTTATCGCGCGTGCAAAATGCCTCCCAAGAAGAAGCAGAGTCCTGTGGAGAGGTACCTCTTGTGCATAACCGTGCACAGACTTATTTTGATACTTTTGCACATCGGCCTCATCCTCGGCGGCGCGTGGATCTTCCTCCTGAGCTACGAGGTGGAGGTGAGCCTGGTGCACGTGGAGAGCATGATCGGGAAGGTGCCCGACCCCCCCAAGATGCTGCGGGCCGTCGGGATCGCCTTCATGGTCGTGGTGGCCGCCTTCGGCCTCCCGGCCCTGTGCAGCCTGAAGATAAGGATCTTGAAGCTGCACATGATGTGTCTCGTCATCGTGTCGATGTTCTTGGCCCTCGTTCTGTGCTGCCTGTACAAGGGCGCGGAGAACGCCAACATCAACGCGGCCAACCAGAGGTACAGGGACGCCTTCAAGAAGGCGGAGAGCCACGACGTGGAGGGGCTGGAGATCGTGCAGGAGATCGAGACGAAGCTCCATTGCTGCGGGGCGGAAGGGCCGCAAGACTACAAGCACGGCGTGCTCGACTCGTGCTGCTCCGGCCGGCCGCCCTGCGAGAAAGCCAAGATCTTCCAGACGGGCTGCACCAAGGCCCTCAACATCCGCCTGGGCAAAATCCTGAAGCAGCTCGTCTCCAGGATCAGCATCGTGATCGTGCTGGCGCTGCTGATCGTGCTGTACTGCGTCTTCTTCTGCTTCCTGCTCCGGCGACGGGAGCACAGGAGGCGCGAGCGGAAATTGGCCCAACAGCAAACATAAACAGTGATCGAACCAGCGGTCGCGTTAGTGGCTACAGTTGTCATATCGTGTATTACGGTTAGTTTACTAAAAACTGAACGAATTAAACTGCATTTAATTGTTTATTAAACAATATTTTCTCCGCAGCCATCGTAACAATTTTAAAATAAATTTATTTATTTATTTGTATCGTGTTTCACCGTCTTGAGGTACATAAATATACATTTGTGTTGACGAATATATCCGAATTTTTTTATCTCTGACATATCGCACCCCTTTTTATTATTATTATTTTTTTTTTTAACAATTTTAAAATAAATTTATTTATTTATGTTGTATCGTGTTTCACCGCCTTAAGGTACATAAATATACATTTGTGTTGACGAATATATCCGAATTTTTTTATCTCTGACATATCGCACCCCTAGTTTTCGACTGTGACGAGTTGAAATTTTTTAATTTGAAATTAATAATGCAGAAATAATGACTAAATTATTAACTCCCAGTTAAAAATATCACAACTCTAAACGAACTGTACAAAATTAGAAGACATAAAATACAGTCTTGATTATTCGTCATTCATTATAATATGTGGGGTATAAAAGCAAAGACAGCAATATACAAAAATAATTTAATGCACTCATCGAGGATTTAAATTATAATGTACTGAATTCGAGATATTATGGGAAATATAGCCTGCACATTTGTAAAAAACATGATTTTGATAAAATCTAGAATTTAGTACATTTTAAATTAATAATCCTCGGTAATTGCACTCAAAATAAATATATAGAGATAACGCTATTTTTAGTTATTAACATATTTAGTTGCAATGTATTTTTACTCCCATGTATTAAGCAACAGAAGACATAAATTTCATCACCCAAAAATATTTGATCACAGACTACACCCTAATTGAATTTAATAATCAAGATAGGTATATTGTAGATGTCTACTACCTTGATTATGAGTCGAAAATGTTCAATCAACCATGACCTAATATCAATAGTTAAGGAGATATGCGACATCAAAGTTTGCATTTTTTTCCAATATTTCTGACTTATTTTTTGCAAAACATTGGACTATCATTTCAGTAACATATATCTAATATGAAAAATTCATTCCCTCCAATACAAGTCAAATAAAATGATAAAAAACTTTCCAAATCCTATTGGAAAACATTCCTATTGGAATTTTTTCAGGGTTTTTATAATTTTTTTAAACTTATATTGAAAAGAGTGAATTTTTCGTAATCGATATAAGTCATTGTAATGATACTACAACGTTTTGTAAAAAAACAAGTCTAAAATATTGAAAAAAAATGCAAACTTTGATATTCCATAACTCCATAACTATTGATATTTGGTCATGATTACTTGAACATTTTCGACTCATAATCAGGGCATGAATCCACCTGTAAAATATTGTGAACTAGCTCTGTTACATCCTGTATATATATACAGTCGAACTCGGTTATAACGAAAGCGACGGGACCAACTAAATTTGCTCCTTATAGCCGGAACTCCTTATATCCGGGATTCACTTTTTTCACAATTTTTTTGATTGTGTGAAGTTATTTTCAAGAGCAGCTAAATAAACATCCTTATCTTTCCAGAGTGATGAAACTGTAGAAGACGATTGTGAAAAGTTTTTACAGATTTTTTGACGCCGATAATTTCGACTTTTTCGCGAATCTAGAGACACTTTCGTTTGTTAGTGAACATGTTTCCGATAGAACAATTGGCGTTTAACTGGTTGGGCTTTTAAATGCTATAATAATAAACTGCATAAAATAAACTGTCACCATAAACATTTTGGAAACCCCCAATAATCGGAGTTATATGACCAATATTCTCGACCTTCAGTAAACTATTGCTTGCCTGCGCACGTGGGATTTTCGGACACAAGTTTGTGTACATCATAAAATGAACCCTAATTAAGTGCGAGCCGCTTTAAAAGGAAAGTGAAAACGTTCATTTTTATGAGGACGTATTTGTCTTTTTTTCTGTAACCCAAGCAAATATGTTTGCAGAGTTTCTAAAATTTGCTCCGTATATCCGGGAATCGCGCTCCTTATAGCCGAGACCGATTGTATGGGAATATGCGCAAATCAAAATGAATTCACAGTTTTTCTCATTATAGCCGGGATCTCCTTATATCCGAGCTCGTTACAACCGAGTTCGACTGTATATATATATAAGTTCGCCTCTGTGAGACATCTTGATTAATGACATCTTGATTAATTATAAAATCCAGGACTGTGTTCATTGAAAAATTTGGACAAAATCGGATCAAAATATTCTGAATTTAAAAATCGTTGAATTATCCCATTCGAACAGAAAGTCCTTGAATTTCTATTACCTATTTGAAAAATAATATTTTATTTATTATTTTCAATGCCCTCTAAAATATTTTTTTCTTGTTTTAAGTTTATGTAGGTATAATTTAATGTACATTTTGAGTTATTGTAAAATTGCCCAATGAAAATATTTGTTTGTCTAGCCTTAAGAGTTTGATATCTCAAAAAAAAACATAAAAAATAAAATATCCTTCTCATATTTTGCTTTATAAAATATTACATTAAAAATAAAATGCTATCTTAAATATTTTTTTCTTGTTTTAGGTTTATGTAGGTATGATTTAATGTACATTTTGAGTTATTGCAAAATTGCCCAATGAAAATATTTGTTTGTCTAGTCTTAAGAGTTTGATATCTCAAAAAAAAACTTAAAAAGTAAAATTTCCTTCTCAATTTTGCTTTATAAAATATTACATTAAAAATAAAATGCTATATAAAATATTTTTTTCTTGTTTTAGGTTTATGTAGGCATAATTTAATGTACATTTTGAGTTATTGTAAAATTGCCCAATGAAAATATTTGTTTGTCTAGTCTTAAGAGTTTGATATCTCAAAAAAAAAACTTATAAAATAAAAATTCCTTCTCATATTTTGCTTTATAAAATATTACATTAAAAATAAAATTAATGATAGAGTAAAGAATGAAGATATTAGTAATGAACGTAGCATAATTCATAGAATTAAAATAGGGTCGCTCAGGTGGTTTGGGCATATTGAGCGAATGAATGAGGAGAGAATGGTAAGAAAGATATATCTATAATGCAAGTGTTGACGGCGCCAGAAAGAGAGGGCGACCGCGGAAGACGTGGCCAGATTAACTTGATACTGGAAGATGGTCCCGTTAGAAGCCTCAACATCCGTCGAGCTTGCATGCGAAGATGTATGAATGTGGATGAGGCGAGGATAGAGGAGTGTGGCATTCTATCCTCTCCGCCTACCCCCACGGGTAAACTGCGTGATGGTAAGTTAGTTAGATAAAAATTAGGGTGCAAAATAATAAAAGTGTAAAGGTTTGCTTAACACGCATACTTTGATTTCCTTCTGAGAATTGAAACTTTGAATCCAATTATTTCAGTATGTCATTATTTGACATGTAATGGTCTAAGGCCACACTTTGGATACGAATTATTACGTACGTATTCGTACGATTATTTTCGTACGTATTGAGCGCGCACATTGTGCGTTGGTCACGATCAGTTACTTTTCGCATTTCTCCAATAACGTTTGTGCCAAATGAATAATCTGTATCTTCTGGAAAACTCTGTTATGGCAGACTTAAATAATGACAAATTTCATGACTATCTATCTAAGGGCCGGTTGTTTCAAATTGGATTAAAGTAAGCGTTCTTTTAAAGCATCGATTTTTACGTTCTCCACCAATCAGACGATCCGTTTTCGTAAAAATCTATGTTTTAATCGGCCCCTTACTTTGATCGAACTTGAAACAACCGGGCCTAATAGATTCACAAATGCTGGGGAGAATCGAAGTGCAACGAGAGCTCATAACATCGGAGAAATATTTAAAAGTTTTTTGTTCTAAGTACATAATTATACCTCACCTTCATTAAACCAAATTTATTAAAAATCAAATCAAATATTTAACTTACAGGTATTTTTTAGTTCTTTAAAGATTCTCCGCCATGATCTGCGCTTGATGGTCACGTAGTTGAATCATTTTGGTCCCACAAACATTTGTGGTCATGTGTCAAATTGACAAAATTTTCAATATCCATCGCACGAAATCACAAAGATTTCCGAACAAATCCAGATTGTGTCGGACGTCGCATCTATATGTGCGTACACGCACTACTAAATCGTGTGCGGTGTGCGATGTTCAATACTACTTCGAAGGTCAGGAATGTACTTGCGTATTCGTACTACTCAATTTCGTACGAAAACGCATTCAGTGTGCGGCCGGCGTAAGGCTAGTTAGTGGTGCGATATGTACCTAACTCAAGAATTAACACAAACCATTTGACTGCGTGTGGGTATTCTTTTTTTTAAATTGTAGAATAGCGCTCGTTGATTTGGTAAGGTACTTGGAATATCTACATTAGAATTGAACGAGTTTTATTTTTTCTTGCTGTTTGGATTTGTTCGTGGATGCAATTTTTTAAACCTACCAGTATACCTCTTGATATTATATTCATGACAAAGTTGAGTTTACATGGCCACATAATTAAATTAAATATAGTAAAAACTAGCCGTAAACCTATGAAAAATCACAAGATATAATAATAATTGATAACGACCCTCGCGTGTAACATAGGTCGCGCGCTTACTGACGTGACGCGCTCGGGCGCCCGGTCCTAACTAGCGGCTACTCATCAACAGTGTTGAGGTTAATTCCAGCCTAATTCAAACGGGTTATGGACAGACAGACATTCGAAATTAGGATAGTTGATTCTCAGAAAAAATTTGCACATGGAATAAATTAGACAAGGAAAAAACTAACCCATAAAAACCAAGTTTTTATTATACTCCCTTTCTTTATAAAATATAACAACACTTAAAGACGAATTAAAACATACAACATAACACTAAACTTACAGTAATTTAATATATTTCTAAAATATCAGATGTTTTGAGCTTTGATAAGACACTTCATGCTTTGAAGATTAAATTCTAAAAATATTTGTCAGTCAATTTAGATTTTCGAAATTCGTAGTGAAATACCTATTACGTATACCGACGGAGTAATTCAAATTTAGAAAATATTCCGCTACGTTATCGGGCCGCCGTTGCTAGTGATCAAACTTTTGTAATGATTCCAATTTGAAAAAACTATTAAAAATTTGAAAAATACAAAATTATACTATAATTATTATTTTTTTAACGAAAATTTGATAGATCTTCTTGATCGTCGCCACGAGTCTGCTTGCCAAGTTTCAGCTCGATTGGATCACGGGAAAAGGGGCAAAAATCGATCCAAAGTTTTTTCGAGCCGGCAAGCAAGCAAGCAGACGCCACGACTATATAGGGATATATATACTCGTGTAATATAAAGGGAGTAAAAATACTCACGAAGGTAGAAATAAATATATATTTTTTAAATAATTATTTATTAAAATGAATATCAATACAAAAATGTAAAACTTTGAACGTGTGTAATGTAATTATGTTAATAGGACTTGCTTACCTAATCCAGAGTTTTAACGCTAGACCAAACAAATAAGTTGGTATTATGTCTGTAATGTTTATTTTCTTAAAAATCTATCTCTAAGGGAATCGCTAATAAGTAATTTATTTATTTCTCTCTCTTCTCTATTTCTGAGCACAAAATCTACAGTTAGTAGAAAGTCGTTACATTAATTTTTAAACACAGGCTGTACGAGCCTAAGTAGGCTTTTCGGCTACCTGACTTTCATCCCCTTCCTGCCTTTGAAAGTAATCCCTCAGTAAACTCACCCTCTTAAATCAGAAACCCGGCTCTACTGCAGTTTCCTACATCTCAATACAGATTTGTACATGCCTTGAAATGAGTTTCACTTTATTTTCATCATTTTATACGCTCCAAGTAATAGTGTTTAATTAAATCCTACATTTTATATTAATGGCATCAAAACATTGTATATATTTTTAAATAAAATAATGTTGGTATTATCTTTATTATAAAATAACTGTAGCTCACAAACGTGTTTTCGTTTATTAAATATCTTTACACTAGCTGTAACCCGTAAAAATGACGGCAGTTTGACGTGCCCAGTTCGATCCTAAAGAACAGACAGAACCTGTGGGCCGTGAGAGAGACTCAGGAGGACGAGGAACCTGGTATATCGATATATACTATATGACTACCTTACTATATATATATATATATAAAATATAGATAAATAGAATAAAGAATAAGAATTTACTTATTTACAGCCGACACTGAAATAGTAAGAACGACCTTTATAAAAATATTTGAACATTTTTTAAAAATATTTCCCCTGCTGGCAGTCAATGGTACTATTTTAAACCCTGGCGATTCTGCTGGGTGGAACATTAAATGGTTCGCTTATTTGCTAACCGTAATATTTTTGGTGGTTCACTGAAAGACGGCTGTAGCAACATGCGTTAAGCAGCCCGGGCTTGCTGGCCCGGAATTCAAGTCTCATCTCCGGCTCCTTATTTTTTTAGCCGTGAATTTGATTTACTTTTCAGCTTTGTGAAACACTAAATGAAATAGGTACAGGTTATTGTTGGCACTCAGTTGTATTTTTTTAAATTTGCAATGTCATTTGATCCCTCAGAGTAAAATATATTTGATCCCTCAGAGCAACAAATACTTACATTATTTTCTTAACGTATTTTTACTGAATGTTTCAGTGACGTTCATTTTAATCAAAAACATTAATTTATCTTTAACGGCCGACACTTACGTGCCACGAAATAAGGAAGCCATTACGACATAACTTAGATATTTTTATTAATAATACATTAATACGCCGGAACGTCTCTGTCCTCCATCTTCCTGTCTCCACCCTTAGCTCACAGTTCCAGGTACATCCCTCGTCGAAGGCCTCCCCCGAAACCAGAACCTTAATATATCGGAATTTGTTCAAATCCTAATCCTGATGAATAGTTTTGTATTCAAGCCCCGGTCGGTATTTTGGTTATTTCAAAAATATTTTATTTAGATGATTTTGAAAAAAATGAGGCTTACATAATGTGCATCTCATACAAATTAAATTATATTTTTTCTATTTGTTGTTTTATTACATTTATATGTTACTTATCTTATATTAATTATTCGTTTCGTTTCGTTTCAGTGAGTAAAAAAAAAATATTTTGTCAAAAGGAGTACAATTCGCGCTAATACTTTTTCAGCAAGGCGATTCACAATTATCCTAGTTAAGTAACCGCCACAAAAGGATGCCCTCCGAATAACAAAACTCAATAAAAAAATTACTGCACATATTTTTAAATCAATTTTTTACATCCATCATTTGTAAATATAAAAATTAATTATTATTAATTATAGATATGTATGTACATCTAAGTAAATTTTAGCGCTTTATAAAATAGCTTCATTTTGGACGATCCAATAATATTTACCCTCAACATGATCCCTTAAAACAAAGGCACGGAAGTTGTTCCCTTTGAAAAGAAAATATAATAATGACCTTAGAAGGAAAATAATTTTGAGCAGAATTTTGGGTGCGGAAAAGTCGACTAATAAATTTAAAATGCGGAAAAGCAACGATTTATATGAAGTAACAAAAGTTATTTAATTTTACGTATGACTTGACCATAAAACATTACGCATTTCATAACTTCTTTTGTGTCTTTCTTTCCAAATACTAAAGATTAAACGTATCGGTTTCGTTTCATATCTGAAATCCTTTAATCTCCTTATCCAAGCCATCAATATTTTACTTAAACCATTTTTTGCGTGTATCCATGTCATACCCATGATAATATTAGATGTAAGTCTTTTATATGTTAAAAACATTTAAAAATACTCGTAATACCTATTCTAATAGTATCTTAAATAACAAAAACAGACATTTTATGGTTATACCAAATATAAAGTTGTATCAAACATGTTGTATCATAAATAATATAAGTAGATTATAAAAACAAATATCTTCCAATTAAGTAAAATATTTATGTAGCTATATTTCAGTAGAGATCGATACACATTAGTTTGTTCAGAATACTGTCCATACAAAATATATATAATGTTTAAATGAATGACTCTAGGCATTAGAATGAATGAATGAATGAATGACTCACCCTTAGGACTTCAAGTACTTTATCTCTCAATTTTCCTTGTCACATTGTGATTGAAATTTCCTCTTCAATAACACGTGCCACTGTCCTTTTATATGACTTTTCCTAGGGGATGTTACAAATACTGTGATTTTT
>JADDOH010003723.1:0-26232 GCA_016648135.1 Agrypnia vestita | reverse complement strand
TAGAATGAGAATGTCAATAAAATGAACGTTGCAGACAAAATCAACTGCGGTCGGAAACTCCTTCAGCAGAGACATCTGTTGACAAAAAATACAGGCAATTTGAATTGATATAATATCTTACCGATGCAATAACAATTTCATTACGCACGGACACTTGGTGAATGCGCGGACAGATATATGCCGGAGGACAGAAAAAATAGCGAATTAAAAACTGAAAATAAAAAAACAAATAATTTTTACGGAGACCGGGCAGTAATTCCTAAACTATGTAACAAACTACTCGACTAATAAATTAAACGGGACAAAAAATATCAAAAAAATTATTAAACTAATATAATAATGAATTGTGAAATATAGTAGGTAATAACTTTAATTTACTTTACTCCTAATATTGTAGTGAATTGTTTTAATAATTATTTAAGTAATTTATTCTTAAAATATAACATATACTGTAATATATTCTTGCACAATAATAACTACCTACCTATAAATAAAAAATATATATTATTATTAATAAAGAATAAAGAAGAAAAAAACAAGCGAGCCTTACAGTAGTCGCATATGATGTGTAAAATTTGACATCTCACAATTAAAAATATCAATTGAGCATTTGTTTGAATGCAAACAAAGCATTTAAACAAAATTTCAAAAAGCTATTACCTATATATTTATTAATTAGTAAATACAAGTAAATAAAATGTACCTATGTGCATTTATTTATTATTGAATTTTGCCGCACTAGGTAGGTACCGTATAATACCTACATACCCATTTTTTTTAGAAATTTGTTTGGTCAATTATATGTTTTTATTTATTTTCATGAGATGGCGGTAGTGTTCCGCCATACATATTGTATGAAAACTTTGAATAAATATTTAAAAATAATCACGTAAAATTTGAGATTATTAATCATGAAGGATTCATTGTTCACATTATGTAAATGTGAACACACATGGAAAAAATAATTAAGTATTTTATCGGATAGTTTCGAATATATAAGCTAAAATATATCAAAGTTACAACATCCAGACGCTTGACACCAGCCCCTTAACATATATACAAAATCAGAAGCATTGGCTGGTAGTGTGCGTCTTCGCTGTGATGGCACTTGCTGAACATTGATTTTTTTATAAACGATGAGTTTTTGTCCATCGCGCGTGGCCGGGCACGCTCATTAGTTAAATAATATTGCGCGCGTCTTATTTCCTGTTACGCATTTCCTTCCTTTTTTACGAAATCACTGCCACAGATTGCAGGAAAGCGAGAGGAAAAAGATATTCACTAGAAATTAAAATTATTGATTAATTAAAACAACATTTTTAATTGTGTCTTGACATTGTGAATTACATACACATGCATAAAATTTCCAAAATATTTAAAAAGTATATATATTTTTTCTTTTTAAATCTCAGAATACAATAATTTTCAATTTAAAAAACGACAGAGTTTTATTTTATTTTAACGTAGGTACTTTAGACCATATTTATATACATGTGTCAAAGATGTCTCATTTAGAATGCGCCTTATATCTTTTGGCCGATTCTTTCTGGGACTGCTAACAAAATATTTGGTGGTTCCTTTAGGTATGGTTTACTGCACGCGACCGATTCAGGATAAGCTACTATTCTGTTAACTTTTTTACTATTTTAGTTTTAGAGACATAGTCTATTAATTTGAGCTGCAAACCGTTTTACCTCATTTGAGAACTTGGGATGTACAAGTTTCCAGTTCCTTTGAAAAGATAAGTTCCGAAAAAATATTTGTCTTCCAAAATACACCGCGCTTTTTTAAAATCTTCACCGAGTTGCGAAATTGAACGCGAGCTTTATTCAATTCTCGGCATTTCGCGCGAGGTTGTCCAAAAGGCATTACCAATTCTATAAGTAGAGCGAGCGGATAAGCGGCCGCTCAGTACCCCCACGGTCGCGGAAGGGTTGATCCCGGCTCTAGGTCGGCATTAAAAGGAAAATGAAAACAGACAAAGCTTATTAATGTCACAGGGGCTGGGCGGGCACAATGGGAGCGGGGCCTCCTTGTGTTGCAGCTTGCAGATTTAAATATTTCAATTAAGGGAAAATAAAGGCGGGGTGTTGTGTTTCAGAATTATTCAGAGGTCAAGCGGAGTCCTGTGCGCGGTCAATGCGGTCGCTGAATAGAAGGTCCTACCTTTTGTAGGATCTTAATTAAATCAGTAAACGCCATCAATTCGTCTTCTTTCCATCTACAACATTTCTCAGAGCCGTAGCGATAGTTTTTTAATTTTTCTAAAGACAGACCACACATTTAAAAAATAACAAAAGGTTATATACTCATACAAAATGTATGTATTTTTTATTAACTTAATAAATCAGTTGAATTATATTGTTATTAATAAAATTAATAAGAATATATTTTTACATACTTAATAATAACTGTTGGATAAATTATAAATTTTAGAGATTAGATTAAGTTTTAGTAGCAAATTAAATATTATAAATAAATAACCAGGTCCTTTTGAATTTGTTTTCGATTTACTTCTTAATTAGTTATTTATATCCTATATATTTATTTTTTAATGTCTATACTTCGTTTTTTAAATTTGAATATTCATTATTCATTGTATCCTGATGAAGGAACCGTTGGCTCCAAAACATGTTGATTATTTAACAAAATAGTGGTTTATACAAAGTGTTTTTTGTTAATTATATAAATATTGTTACCACAAAGTCATTTTGCAGTTATTTAAGAGACATATTTGTTTTTAACCTTTCATATTGCTGACACAACAAAGTCATAACTAATTTCCACATATTTGAATGGATAACATATTTTCTCGCCTGTTTATATAAATGGTAATATTTACAGAGGAAAAGGTTCATTGCATTGAAGGGTTTAAACTTAGTCTGGTTGTCTATAAATTGTTTCTATTGTTTGTATGATAAAAGGTTTTAATTTTCACAGTTGGCTTACGTAATTTTAAAGTAATCCGAACGTTCGCTATTTCGAAATATTTGTTACCATCCCTCACGATATTCGGCGGTCAAATTTTGTAATACTTTTGAGATTCGGGTTTTCGGACAACAAACAATATATGGTCATGTATCAGCACGTCAGAGTGTACTGTATACTGACCCTAAAGATTATAATATATTATATATGTATAATATATGGGTACCGTGATCCGAAAATCACAAAGAATTTAATAACTCATACGAAAAGGCCGCTTCGATGGTTTTGACATTTGGAACGCATGACTGATTAGAGTTTTGTGAAAAGATTTATTAGTTTAATAATATCGGTTTGTGGGTTGCCCCGTCTAGGGGAGTTATTTTAGCTACCTCATTTATTGTAAACAATATATTATATTATAAACTGTTTTTGTCATTTCATCACTACTTTTGCAATGTGTAATGGGCATACTTTATTAAAATTAATAAATATTTTCGTTGACTTTACTTGTCATTGATGATTGAATGTATAATATTAAATTATACTTAAATCACGGATCAAGAGACTGAAAAATACGTTGATGGATACCAATGACGATATTCAAAGATTCCTTGGCTAATAATATCTGATTCGTCTTTTAAACAAAAGAATCCTCGCCATATTTCATGTCTTTTGTCATAAAGCTCTTCCCGTATCCTCTCATAATTCCATAAATAGGCAAAATTTCCCGAGATCCCAATTTGGGTCCCCAAATTAAGCGGCCCGAGCCAATCTCCACCTGCTCGGACCCCCGCTTGTATGCTCTTGGTATTGTTAAGGCGTCGGAACTCACCTGCACCCTTCCCCACCTCCGCAACAGCCTTTCAGAATTCCACCCCCATCGAGGGAAATTAATTTTTACCGTCGCCGCTTTGTACGCGCCAAAGTACATCGGGTCGGATAAATATGTGAAATCCCATCTGGGTAGAACACGGTAAATTTTGTCTACAAAATTAATCCACCGTGCAAAAAGAAATCAGTTTATTTTTGGGTATATGCATGTGCAGATAACATGGATACAATTCACGTGCAGATAATAGTTTAGAGAAAAAGCGAATTAATTTTTTTAATAGAATATTATGATATATTCAAATCTGAATACGATAATAATAATTGTCATAGGAAGGTTACGAGATTCGCATTTCATTTTGGTTTATTTCGTAGAAATTCTAGTTAAATACAACTTATTTCCAAGTTCTGTCTGCACGCTGCTGATATACATATTTCACTTCATTTTTAAATAATGTTTCGCAAATATCAACCTTAATATACCAGTTAGTATAAAAATCAGATATTACTTATTATTACACATGACATAATATTATGATATAACAGTACTTCGTAAATTCCAAAAAATACACTGCATTTTTATCTTGTCGCCACCGGGATATTATTATGATTGAGAAGATGCCCTTAAATTAAGAATTGTTCCGTTCCACCCCGCCTAAATCCACTGGGTGATAGTTACCCTAAGTACCATCACCACAGAAGAGTGTGTTTGCATTTAAATTCCCCGTTTTTCTGATAGGGGTGAGGGTTCCCCAAGAATATTCGATATCCGGAAAACTTCAATACTTGTACTGGATATCTCGATGTCCTTATAGTAAATTTATGTGTAGGTATACGCAAAATTTCAAATATCACGGCATTAAATTTAGGAATTCTTTATATGCTATAATACTTTTATTTTTCTTTTTTTAAGTTAGGTACTCTGTATTGTTGATTTGTTGTGTTTTTTTTTGTTGCATTGATTATTTATACACAAATGTTATCATTATAACAGCAATTAAATTTTGAATATCCGTGCGTTGAGCTGTCTTTTAAATTAATTATTTACTACTCTTTTCTTATACCAAAAGATTTATTTCGCGATCAAATATTTGAGTATTGTAGAAATATTCCATGAAGGCTTGACGATATTTAAAAGAAATCTGCTGTCGATTTTGAAATGTTGATAGTTTTTTGGTAACGTATCTATTTTATTTCCTAATTTTAAACATGCATAACTGAAATTCTTAATAATTCTTGCAAAATAACCTAGAATATTATTTATAGATATTCTACAAGTAGTTTATATTTTTGTACCGATACGGAAGTAAAGCCTGAAGCTGGCAGAAGAGGAACGAAAGTAGACTGAATACGGTAGATATTAAATCACTCAGACGTATGTTGGCAAATCCATTTACGATAGAGAAAATAATGAAAATGTTAGGAAAGCTGAACTAAGCATAGTGGATAGAATGAAAAAAGGGTCGCTCAGATGGTTTGGGCATGTTGTGCGAACGAATGAGGAAAGAATGGTAAGAAAAATATTTTATGGCGCAAGACGGCTAGAGAAAGGGAGGACGACCGCGGTAGACATGGCACGGCCAGATTAACCAGTTACTGGAGAAGATGGCGTGATGGTAAGCAAGTAGGTTAGTAAGTCTATAATTTTAGTTATCAAAATTATATTTTTTGACTAATTGTGTTGTATTTTGTGTTGCTTAATAAATAAATCAAATCTCGGCCGAAAATGTGAGTTCTGTATTCATAGGTTAATAAAGTCAATATACATCACCTTTGCCTGCAGATCTTAATATACATCGTTTGGGCGGATTGATCACGCGTCCACACACAGAGGTTAGGTGCGCTGCGGCGCCACTCCAGGCAGCGCTCAACATGCCTCAAGGCTCATCTCATACCATTTTCTCAGTGGATGGCGAATGGTGATCCTCCGCTTACCCAGAACCGTTTTATGAGCAAAAGCTCCCGTATGAGTCCCTCTCATTCTCCACCAGGTTGACTTTAATTTTATCTACCTACTATCTACTTTAATACATGTCATGTTGAATAACAATAATGCAACACCGCGTAATTAATATCCAAAATGCCATTTGCTGGACACAGCGACAAACTCTTATTTATTGACAAAAAAACAAGTCAAAAGTAATTAAGGTACAAAAACATTTGGACATACATAATGTATAACAAAACATGATATATTAAAATTCATCAGAAGACTCAAATGAAGCAAGTACATTAAATATTATAGTCTAAGACTTAACTCAATATTTATTTGTGTTTATAGGTCGACCACAATCAAAAGACCGTTCCCTAGCTTTGTCCGGTAAGAAGAAAGCGGGGGAAAGTTGCCTGGCAAGCCCGTATTACAAACCTCAAAATGATTTTCCAAATAAATATATATTTTTTAGTTTAAAAAAGGTTACTTACTTACTAGAAAAACTTATTTTGTGTTCTTTTTTTGCATCGTAACCATACACATATGTTTTGCGCACATTCTTTTGAATGCGGTCTAGCTATAGACTACTATATACTCGATTACAAAAATCAATTTGCAAGATTAAAAAATAAAAATAACAGCTTTCGCGTAAAGGCGCCATTAAATACCAATCACCTAAATTTGCCGAAGTTCTTCCTAAATCGCGTTTCACTTTGAGCAAAACTTGGATGAAATACAAGATGGCACGAAACAAAATGGTGTTCACCCTCCGGCGGGGCGACGCGTAAACAAATCAACTCTTTCAACCTTTTTTCAGGCAATTAGATTTTTTCTCCTCCCGCTGGATATCACTCCTGATCCCGTCATTCATTCTCACCCCGTGTCGCGCCTGTATGGAAATCCCACCCTCCTTCGCGGAATCCATCCCGAAGCACTTTGAAATCCACCCTAACTTGCAGAGCGAGGGCTCCTTATCTCTCGCGCATAACCCTTTTTAGTTTCTCTGCCAATGTTTTTCCTTCATTAAACACGTCCGTCAAATAACCGCCGATCGCTTATGGACTTCCTTAACGTTTACTTGATGCGACGGCCTTCGTGGGTTTTTGGTTTTTATTCTCTACACATTACGTGATTCGTTTTCCTTACGTTATTGTCATTCATTAATTCCTAACTTCACTATGTAATTTTAAAAAATAATGTTTACGCTACAACAGGCCATGGGAAGCAGTTACCGTAGATTCTATTTTCTTAAATAGTGAGAACAAAATTAATACCTTGTCTTCTTCATGATAATGAAACAAAAACATATTCATAGATATTTATATTATAAATGTTCAAGTTTTTTGTTTGTAACCTTGTGGAAATTCATTTTTAATATTTTTAAAAAATGAGGGTAAACAACATTGTTTTATTCCACTATATTTATTTTGAATTGTTAGAACGTTTTCGGGATTTCTCCCATTGTCAATAACCACACGTTTACAACTAATTTACAAATAATTCGGGACAGAATTTATAGGGATTGGGTGGGTGTATTGGTGGTGGGGGTTGGGGGCGGGGTTAGAATGGACAGGAGTGGGGAGGTTATGGGCGGTATCTGTATGTTTATTATATTTTTATTATTTATTTTATTATTATTTATTTCTAAAATCTCTAAGATGTCCATCTTTCTTCCTTTATTGCACTCATATAATAATTTCGAATCAAACTTATGTCCCTCCATTCTGGCATGCTCTGCCATTTCTGAATTTAAACTAAAGTTTTTTACGGCTCTTTTATGTTCCTCGAGTCTTTCCTTTATTTTTCTCCCACTTTGTCCGATATAAACCGCGTCGCAATCTCCACAACTTAATTGGTAAACTCCGCTTTTATTTTCATCTGAGATTTTTGACTTTATTGTTTAATAAAAAACTTTTGATACTATTTTTCGTATAGAACGCGGGTTTGAACTTTTTGTCTTTGCATAAATTTAATAGATCCGTTGTAAGTTTTCCAACATATATTATTTTTCTCCAAGGTTTATTTTTATCGTTGGCATTTGGTGTTTTGTTATATAAGTATGTGTATATTGCTGTTTGTGTTTCTTTCTTTTTTATAATATTATTTATGGTTTTTTCTCTATAGCCGTTATTTTTAGCAATGTTAATAATTGTTTGTTTTTCTTTCATATAATTTTCTGGCTTCAGTGGAATTGATAACAATCTATGAACCATTGAATTGAATGCAGCCATTTTATGTGCAGTGGGGTGATATGAGGTCGCGTGTATGATTGTATCTGTAAAAGTCTCTTTTCTGTATATTTGAAAACTGAATTTATCTTGTTCAATTGTTGTTGTTATATCCAAAAAGTTAAGTGTGTTGTTTTTTCCAATCTCACATGTAAATTGTATTTTTTGGTGTTGAGAATTAAAAAATGTAAGCAGGTTTTTTAATTGCCGTTCTGTTCCAGTAAAGGTGAAGAAAATATCATCGACGTATCTCTGGTAATTTTGTATTTGTTTTATGAGTGGATTTATGGATGATAAGATTTTTGTTTCAAATTTATTCATGAAAATGTCTGCTAGGAGTGGCGATAGAGGGTTACCCATCGGTAAACCACTTTTTTGTATGTAAAATTCACTTTCAAAGCAAAAATAGTTTTGATTAATACATGTTTTAATCATTTCTAAAATTTCTTCGTTCACTACATTATCACCTTCTTGAATTTCGTCAAGTATTTCTTTTACTATGACTAATGTTTCATCTACCGGTACATTGGTGAATAGACTTTTGACATCGAATGACACTAGTATGCAGTTCTTCGGAGGTATTATGTTGTGGAGGTTGTTGCAAAATTCTATCGAGTTTTTTATTCCATAAATTGGTTTAAACTTTGTAACACTTAAAAATCTATCGTTTGCAAATTTTGCTAGTTTGTAGCATGGAGCGTCAACATATGAAACCACTGGTCTCAGTGGATTATTCTCCTTGTGAATTTTAGTTAGTCCGTATAATTGTGGGGATTTGGGATTCATTATATTCAATGTGTATTTTGCATTGTCTATAATGGTTTTCTTGGAATTTTTAATTGTTTGTTTTACTTGTTTTTGGAATTTCCGTGTTGGGTCTTCATTTAGTTTGCAAAAGGTTGATGTATCACTAATTATGTTTTGGGTTTTTTCGATATAATCACTTTTGTTGAGTAACACAATGCTGTTACCCTTATCGGCTTTTGTACATATGATATTTTTAGTATTCATGAATTTAAAAAAATCTTTCATTGTTTTTAGATCACTGTTTTGGTATTTATTATATTTGTTTATTTGATTGTATTTTTGTATTAGTTTAGCACACTTATATTTACTAAAATCATTCACAGCAATATCAAGATCAATTATCAAATCTTTTAAGCTTTTTTTAGATTCTAGGGGGTTTAGGTTATATTTTAATCCTTTTTCCAGAAGATTCATATATTTTGAATCTATGTCATTATTCGTCAGATTCACAACTCTGTTGTGAAATTTACTAGAAATATTATTCGTTGTTGGAATTTTATTGTGTATATTAAATACTTTTGATGGAACTTTTGTCACTCGTTGATGTGAGATATTATTATTTGGTGGGACTTCATTTGGTATATTAGATGATGATATAAGATTTTTCAGCTTTTTGTCCAGTGATTTCTTCTTTTTACTTGCTTTCAAACTAACTATTTCATACACTTTATCTTCAATTATATCCCATTCTGTGCGATGTAAATTTTCTGCAAGTTGTGTATGTAAAAAGAAGATATACATTTTAAGATTATTTTGAATTTTATATGCACTTTGTATTTCACTTTTAATCCACTTTATTTTTCCAATTTCTGTTGCTTTTACTGCGGAGAATGAATTATTTTTACACTTTAGAGCCAATGTATATTTCGGAAACACTTTGTTCTTCAGGCACATCTGGTTGAAATATATTTTAAGGGATAAAAATCTGTCTTTTATTTTTAATTTTAGGAACTTTTTCACTTTTAATGCCGTACAAGCTAATGATAAATGTTCAAGTTTTTTGTTTGTAACCTTGTGGAAATTCATTTTTAATATTTTTAAAAAATGAGGGTAAACAACATTGTTTTATTCCACTATATTTATTTTGAATTGTTAGAACGTTTTCGGGATTTCTCCCATTGTCAATAACCACACGTTTACAACTAATTTACAAATAATTCGGGACAGAATTTATAGGGATTGGGTGGGTGTATTGGTGGTGGGGGTTGGGGGCGGGGTTAGAATGGACAGGAGTGGGGAGGTTATGGGCGGTATCTGTATGTTAATTATATTTTTATTATTTATTTTATTATTATTTATTTCTAAAATCTCTAAGATGTCCATCTTTCTTCCTTTATTGCACTCATATAATAATTTCGAATCAAACTTATGTCCATCCATTCTGGCATGCTCTGCCATTTCTGAATTTAAACTAAAGTTTTTTACGGCTCTTTTATGTTCCTCGAGTCTTTCCTTTATTTTTCTCCCACTTTGTCCGATATAAACCGCGTCGCAATCTCCACAACTTTCACTTGCTCGGAGTCGATAGATTTAAAAAATATATTTCATTT
This sequence comes from Agrypnia vestita, assembly GCA_016648135.1. Classification (NCBI taxonomy): domain Eukaryota; kingdom Metazoa; phylum Arthropoda; class Insecta; order Trichoptera; family Phryganeidae; genus Agrypnia; species Agrypnia vestita. The sequence goes on along the minus strand of JADDOH010003723.1, from coordinate 15,958 downwards.
GAAAAATCTAGTTAAATTTGGTTCCGCCTCACGGTCCGATATTATGGATCCCAAATGTTTTTCTGGTCCCGCGATACCGGGATCGAAAAACCTTAATCCTGCGATTTTCGGGATTGATACAAAAAAAATTAAAAGAGAATATGCGTTCCAGAATTATCTATTTTGCTGGCACGCTACGTGCTGGTCTGGCCGCACTCTTTTTCACTCGATTCGATTGATCGGTCGATTCATTAGTTGTATCCGCTTCAGCATATATATGCCTTTGTAATATTACTATTAAATTGAGTAGCTTATTGGTCTTGTGGTTAGGACACTGGACTCGTGATCCAAAGGTCGCTGGTTCGAACCTCACTCCAGACTAGCAAGTTAGTCCTATTTTCATAGCACAAGCGTTTAGCTTAGTTTGAAAATAGTAAGAATATTGATGTGACACGTATTCCGTGTTCACATCTCTATTAAAAAAAAAAAAAAAAAAAAAAAAAAAAAAAAAAAAAAAAAAAACTGATTATTATTAATAAATATAGAGTTGCCTTAATATTACTTTTTAATATGATTTTTTTATAATTTTTTTGACTAATGTAATTATGACATGAATTATGGTCAAATTTAAATTCGTTGAATTGCAATTCGAGGTCTCTATCTTAACAAAATTTATAAATGCATGATAACCATTCCTTCCACAAGCGTTGATATAAAATAAAATTGCGTGCTGGTCTGGCCGCACTCTTTTTCACTCGCGCGTGAGTGAAATAAAGCGCGGCACGATCGATTGATCGGTCGATTCATTAGTTGTATCCGCTTCAGCATATATATGCCTTTGTAATATTAAAGGAAGAAAGATGGACATCTTAGAGATTTTAGAAATAAATAATAATAAAATAAATAATAAAAATATAATTAACATACAGATACCGCCCATAACCTCCCCACTCCTGTCCATTCTAACCCCGCCCCCAACCCCCACCACCAATACACCCACCCAATCCCTATAAATTCTGTCCCGAATTATTTGTAAATTAGTTGTAAACGTGTGGTTATTGACAATGGGAGAAATCCCGAAAACGTTCTAACAATTCAAAATAAATATAGTGGAATAAAACAATGTTGTTTACCCTCATTTTTTAAAAATATTAAATTATATTTATTTATTTATTAAGAAATCAGTTTTTTAAACATATAATGTAAAAGCATAGTATTCATTTCAAAGACCAATTAAAAAGATTCACAGATGTTAATAACAAAGTTACATAAGATATTTTTAAGTTAATTATTTTGAATTAATTAATGAATAGCCACAAACAATGTTAAGACTGAAAAATGTTGAGTGATTGAATGTGAAAAAAGAAAAAGTATATCAAGAAATGAGTTAAATAATGGGTGGAAAAGGATGAGGAGGTAGGAGTCAGGATAGAGGTGGATGAAGAGAAGATTAGATATAGTGAGTGAATGGTCAAGTCAATTTAGTACATGTAATCTAAAGTATTTTTTTAAATTCGGTAAGACCAATGTTGAAGAGGTCAATATCGATACAATTATCATTGAAAGCTTTGCGTACGCGACATTAAAATGTATTTTGTGTATGGGATGCTCTATTTCTCGGAACATGGAAGAGCACGTTTTGTCGGGTATGTCTGTTGGGAACATGAAAAGAGATTAAGATTAAATATGTTATGTCAGCTTTAAAACTCAATAAATGCATAGGTTTAAAAAGAAAAAGAATAGGTACAGGTAGTCTATGTTTGAATCATTTGTTAAATTATTTTCTGCAAGTACCCCTAACAAGATATTACCACGTGTATCTCGGGTAGGGATTATAAATCCCGGAGCATTTTTCAAATCTCGGGATTGCAGGATTAAGGTCAAGATAGCTATAGGTGACTATGAAATAAATGAAAATATACAGTTTAAAGTACAAAACGTTACCTCTTCAAATTTTGGTCTCTTTTAAAGACCAATATAAGATGCAGCAGAAAATTTTATTTTATGTCAACGCTTGTGGAAGGAATGGTTATCATGCACTTATAAATTTTGTTAAGATAGAGACCTCGAATTGCAATTCAACGAATTTAAATTTGACCATAATTCATGTCATAATTACATTAGTCAAAAAAATTATAAAAAAATCATATTAAAAAGTAATATTAAGGCAACTCTATATTTATTAATAATAATCAGTTTTTTTTTTTTTTTGGGTTTGTTGGTTTGTGTGTGTTTTTTTTTTAAATAGAGATTTGAACACGGAATACGTGTCACATCAATATTCTTACTATTTTCAAACTAAGCTAAACGCTTGTGCTATGAAAATAGGACTAACTTGCTAGTCTGGAGTGAGGTTCGAACCAGCGACCTTTGGATCACGAGTCCAGTGTCCTAACCACAAGACCAATAAGCTACTCAATTTAATAGTAATATTACAAAGGCATATATATGCTGAAGCGGATACAACTAATGAATCGACCGATCAATCGAATCGGGCGCGCTTTATTTCACTCACGCGCGAGTGGAAAAGAGTGCGGCCAGACCAGCACGTAGCGTGCCAGCAAAATAGATAATTCTGGAACGCATATTCTCTTTTAATTTTTTTTGTATCAATCCCGAAAATCGCAGGATTAAGGTTTTTCGATCCCGGTATCGCGGGACCAGAAAAACATTTGGGATCCATAATCTCGGACCGTGAGGCGGAACCAAATTTAACTAGATTTTTCAAATGAAATATATTTTTTAAATCTATCGACTCCGAGCAAGTGAAAGACAGATAGAGGAACACTCTTCATCCGTAGTTCTCAGATGCAGCACTTACTTTTAATGGGGAGAGAAAACACGATATACTTAGTGAAAAACCGCTTGCATACATTTATCTGGTATACTCTCGTTTCCGATACCCATAGCACACGCATTATCGGTTAATTAAAATAGAACATGAATCAATTGATCTTGCAAACGCAGTCCAATTATGTCGAATTGATCAAATAATTATTTCAAAGATTGATCGTTTTAATTTCTATTCATTTAACTACAGATAAATTAAATAGTATATATTTTACAATTCACAAATTTGAAAGCAACTTTTACCTATTAAAACTGATAAACTGATACGGGGAGGATTCTTTCACTTTAAGTGCAAATTACAACGGTCGTGGAAATAAGAAGAAAGTTTTATCACAACAATTTATTTAAAATGTATAATAAAAAGAGTATCTACATAAGCAGTGGAAATATAAAAGGGCATTGAAAATTGACATAGGTATATAGGTATCAAAGGTAAAAAAGCTCGATGGTAAGAAGAACGAAGAAATCTCAGGTGGGGAGACTCTTCGGTGATGGCTCTTCAGAGGCTGGCATTTCGAAGTTTCAGCACGCGGTGTGCCTTGAGCTTCATGCAAATTCAGCTTTGTACGACACGGTACAGCAGGAAAACCCTCGACTGTGGCGGTCATCAGGCTCTCTGGGTTGGCCAGGAATATCTCCCGCACTCCTCCCAGGAAGGCGAGGACTGTTGAAGCTTTCAGAACAGATTGACCAACCTGGTAGTATAAGCGCACGACTTTTAGCCTTATCACTGCCTTTACTTTTATAATCCTCATATGTCGTTACACAGCCTCCCTCGTGGTCTAAAATCTGCAGCCCTGTGTGCAGATGCTCCGGCTCGAGGGCCGGGTAAACAGGAGGAGGGAGCGCGGGGCGAGTACAGGGAATAGTTAGGAGAGCAGACAAACATTGCCCGTATCAGCTTACACGAGAATCGTGTTAGCGGCCGTGCTCTTCCTGGAGGGCTGAGTACACCGAGCCAGACAAGCCAGATTGTATAACTTGTACTTGAGTGTAAGCCTTTATTTTCCTAGTTAAACAGTATTATTGAAAAGTCGCATACTGCATATATATTTTTCATATTTAAAGCATTAACTTTGTGGTTAGACATTATAATAGTGTCAGTTAAATTAGTATAAACCACTACCAGATTTTAGGTGTACCGGCTTCGAGACGTACCCGTCTCTTCGCCAGGATCAACACTACACTACTCTGTTTACAACACTGTACACCACAACCATAATACTGTTAACCTTTCACTACTACTAATTTAACTAACACTCTGTTATATTGCATAAATGACTGTAATATTTCCAAGTCGTAATGTATATAAACAAACCATTCACTATCGTTTGTATAGGGTATTTACTTAAAAATAAAATAAAACAAATAAAAATCTTGGAAATGGCTACATTATCGGCTTTATTAGAAAGATAATTTTGTGCCATTAGTATTATATTTCAATACATTTTTACTAAACTTAGAACCGCATTAACAAATAAACTTAAAAATTAATATGGTCAAAATGCAATGGAAATCTATTCAATAAATATACGACAAATGTACGAGTTTAGGAAATGTTGGATGAAGAAGGTATGATGTAGATAAACCATTTAATCAGTTCAAGATAGATGGAAGGTGGTTAGCCAAGAGTCGTACAAACAGAATATTTTGGTCTAATATTCCCTCAGATTCCTCCCACGGAGATGATAGTATTTTAGGGCGCTAACGAGAAGCATGTCCACTTTTTCAATATTTCATATATATTCTGACTATCCTTCGTTGAAATAATTACTTATGTTATAATTATGTCTCTTTAGAGCCCTTGACTTTTGTACTATAATTATTATTATAATTATCATATATATATATATATATATATATATATAGTGTCACGGAATGGCAAGCACAAGGAATAGCGAAGAATAACGCAGTCAATATTCATTGTAATATAGCACAACACTATCGCAGGATCTATAACGATCTACGATTATCTACAACCTTCTAAAAACGACTAGAACAGCCTAGAAGCGACGGGAACCTTCTCCTTAATACTAGGATAATCTAGGAGGTTCGACGATCCACTTTTTAGGCATAAATAGATCTAGGCCACCGCGATGTCTTATTTTGACATACGTTCAGTGCGAAGTGAGTCGCGGATGACGGCCAGGTGTGCTCAGTCATGAATTGTAAAGCGACAGATACGAAATAATCATCTGAGTAATTATCTAAACTTCATGGATCGAGAATTGAATGATCTACAAGTGATAAATTAAGTGAAACCCAGCGATAATACAGTGTTCATATACGAGTGATGTATTACGAAATAGGATTTTAAGAATAGCATTAAGTTTAATTAGTGTTAAGTGACTTTTTAAATTTAATAATTAATTAATCATTTATGTATAAATCGCTTATTAAATTTCAGTATTTTCATTTGTTTTCCGCAGCCACGATCATGTGATAATATTATGTACCATGTTCACAAACCATCTACTTTACTAAGCAAGGAAACCGCAAAACGACTGTTCAATTGACGAAAATCGAGGGTGATATAATTAAAAACGATTATTTGCCAAATAATGGCAGAGTTCCAATTGATACCCGCTGTTGTCAACATGTCTGAGTGTTTTAGAAGCATTATAATGAAAGCATATTCAATGTAAAATTTCCACTCTGGCAACAGATCCAGTTACAAATATGTTTATCACAATTTCGTCAGTTGTATAGTTGCGGTTTTGTTAATATATCACTCAATTAGCTATAAACTCTGAACGTGAACTATATAACAACCCAGAATATTTTGTGTAATCATTACACATAATAAAAGTATATTGCTCCCAAAATTCCGTAAAATCAATTGTAGATTTTCTCATTAGCGACATCTGTGGGGATTTAGGGGAATGAAAATGGCTTTGTACAGGCCGCATGGAAAAGGCGCTTACAACTCATATATGAAAGCTTCACGCAATTTGAACATATATACAACTTCCAAAAAAAATGAATAAGCATGGTATATTCTATCATGGGCGGAAATGGCGAATGTTACAATTGTGTAAAGTGATCACTTAAGCCAACCAAAAGACAGGTCATAAGTCCTGTTACACCCAAATGACTTCTATACCTACTTTCCCATAATTAATACAGTTTCGTCTCTGTGAGATATCTATAATATACACTAATTGATATATAACAACCCTTTTTCCAAATTACTACATAAATGTCAGCAGTTTTACTCGATCCAATCGTAAAAAAAAATTAATGAATTAGTTACAGGTGAGATGCATTATTTAAGTATTTTTTTAATATATGAAATGTATTCAGAACATTTAGGACAGATTAACTTCTAATGCATTAAACCAGCCATACTCAATATCGGCCCGCGGGCCGCATGTTATCCGCCAAGCTTTTAATGCGGCCCGCAACACATTTATTATCAGGAACGTGGTTAAAAAAATCTGGCTTCGTATATCTCGAAATACTCGTGAATGAAAAGACACAATTCTGTGATTTTAAAACCGGCGATTTCTATAGTTCAATTCTATAGTTTAATATTATTTCAACCATAGGTAGTTTCAACCACACAATATAAGTTTTGTGTTCGTCATGTAATTTTTTAGCCATTTTTATAGTGGTCCTTGTATTCCACATCCATCCATTAATGTCAGTAAAATCTCATGTTCCCGTGTGTCGAATGCTTTTTTGAAATCTTTGAATATTATTACTACTTTTTTAATCATTCAAATGACTCGCATACTACTTTGAGTATATCCAAATATTTGTACTTATTGTACATGTTGTACATACTTATTGCAAATAAGTATTGTTTTTTTATTTGTATTTTCAATGCATCTAACGATTTCCCACCACAATGTGATATGTGCAACTCTGGATATTTTTTCCTTTTATAATTGAAGTTGTTACCTAACATTCAAGTCATTTTGAGATAATTAGACATTTGCATTTCGTCTTTCAAAAAAATGTTTTTTTGCTAATTCAAGATTAATTTTTATTAATTTATGTCACTAAAATATAAAAAAAAAGTATTTACAAAGTAAAAAAAAGTATTTATGCAAAAAAATAAAAATATACTAATTATCCCTAAAAAAATGTAGTTAACAACTATTTTTTCGCCTCTGGAACTCATTTTTAATAGAATAACACCTTTTTAAAATTGGTAAAACACGAACATCAAACAACCCTTCAAATGCTATCCGTTTTTACCATCCATTATCCAAAATTACAAAATACCTGGCATGTTAATTAATAATACAAAACATGGTATGTACCATTTAAAATTATTGAAAAATAATATATAAATACATATTATAATAGTCTTCAAATAAAAACAAATATATGACAGTACTGCCAGAGTAAAATTTATATTAACCATAAATATTCCAATCAAATTAAAAGGCGTGTTAATTTCAGAATGATGGCATGAACATGTTATTATTGAAGATAACATGTTCTTCCCATTAGTAACTGATTTGATTTTTATAAAAAAAGTGTAGTTAACATGTTCGTCCCTGTAATTTGAACATGTTCTAATTATTTTTAAGTTCTTAACGTATTTCCAATGGAAAGAGCGTACATTGTTTAGTTTAGAGAGCTTATTAACTCATTTTTGACAAAAATGTTAGTTAACAACTTGCCATGGGGTCTTCAATTTTTTACCTCGTTTTGTCTTTAATAAGGTGTTTATTAATTTATTGTTTTTGTTAAGACGCTAAACAAAAATCGCTTGGAAATACGTAAGTTTTGAGTTTTATTTTTTTCATTATTGTATTTTGAGTACCTATATAAATAAGATGAAAATAAATTTCATATAGGGAAATAAGCTGTTGTTAATATTTGAGCTGGTGTATAGACTGGTGTATTGATAAACGATAAGTATTTTTTATCATTCCTGTATAGTTATATATATATATATTTGTTGATTAATCAAGTGGCGGCGCCCTAATCTTGAATCAAACGGGTTTCAACCAATACTGTTTTTACCCCTATTAATTTTATTTCGTCATGTCAGTATAACGTTGTGGCCCGCGGAACTCAGCAAACACGTGTTTGTGGCCCGAAGATAAAAAAGGTTGAGTACCGATGCATTAAACGAACGAATATCATCAGTTTGCACAAATCGCTCTTTGAGGGCGGATTGCCTTATTTTAAGAAGAAGAAGAAGATATCATTGAAAGATTTGGCAGATAATTCGTGGTGCAACATTATAATTTAAAATATGTTTTACTTTACTTTGTAATACACACACAATCTATCTATATATATATTTAAGTTGTAAGGTAGTTTCCGTGTATAGATTTGCTTGTTTGTTTGTCACATAGATTTTAAGCATGTGCCGTTTTTTTGCGCGAGTATACATAATTATCTCAATTTTTAAAAAGAATACCAAGGACAACTCTTTACCCCGTGTAGTTTTTTAAACATTTATTTCTTTCTTCTTCTTTTTTCAATTCTACACTCGATTGCGTGAAATTTCGTTTTTTCTGCACATCTCGGGGTTTTGCGATCGGATTCAAAATAAAAGTAAAACGTTTTGTGCCGAATCCGGTCATATAGAACGCCGTTTCTTCAACTGTAGGCGTAGTTCTAACGAAATTAAAAAAGCAAGTACCAGGTTAAACGACAGTTAGAGGCGCCATATTAAGAGCATTTTTTTTACCCCCTCCACTTTTCTCGGTACCCAACCAAAGTCGAAGTTTCCGTTCCTTTAATAACTTGGTCAAAAAAAATCGAACAGACACGCAAGTGGCATTAACGCGTGGCGCTCGACGGTGCGCATCTTTTCTTTTCAATATGAAAATAATCCTTTTGTAAGGCACGGCCGAGCGGCGGCAATCTTTTTAGTGCGTTTTTTCGGCTTTTTAGTTGTCTTATATTTTTGTATACTGCTCCGCGACGGGGAGGTCTACATTCATCATCTATAGCCTACTCGATAGAAGAAGAGTGCCGCTAGCGAGTCTATTGAAAAATATTGTTCGAAAATGAAAAGTTTTAGCGTGACGGATGCTTACATTCGGATTTCACCATTTCGGCTGTAGCTTCGCAGCAGTGAGGCGAATTAAAATTTACTTACCATCACGCCGTTTCCCCGTGGGGGTAGGCAGAGAGGATAGCGCGCCATACTCTTCTGTCCTGACATACAACTTTCGCTTCGTCTACATTCATACATCTTCGCATGCAAGTTCGACGGTTGTTCAGGTTTCTAACAGGACCATATTCATATGTAATTATAATAAACGTTTTTCGATATCTACTATAAGGATTCAATGGATTTTTGTTTTTTTATTGGTTTAGCTACTACACAAGGTGAAAAAATTCAAATTTTGAATTTTTTCAATAAATAAGTGGTTTTAACAAAGTTAATTTATATCAATTATAATTATGTTACCACAAAATAAATTTGCTACATTTGAAGAAGAAGTAGATTATTTTAAATTGCAAATATTTTCTTTTTTCAGTATATGTCTGTGAGATATTGAGAATTTGATATTTAAAAATAATAAAGAGTATTTTGCGATACATGTTATTTATTACATGAATAGGTATCTTGTGAAATAATCTTTATTAAATGTAATTGTGATTACATTTAATAAAGATTATATCTCGATGAGTTTTTGAATATTAAAGATATTTAAAATGACCGTAATGGGGAATAAAGTACTCTACACGTTTTTGAAAACGTCTTTTCTAAATCAATTCTTCTTCTTCTTCTTTGAAAGGTTCTATGAACTTTTGTGTAAAATTTTGCACTTATTTATTTGGATTTTTTTGTTTAATTATATATTAAATTAGTTATTATTGTATTCATTTATATATTTGTTTATTTATGTATGTCTATTGTAATTTTCGGTTAAGAAAATTTTATGAGATGTTTTCGATTAAATGATTTTTATATATGTAAGGCGTAATGGTGCGATATAATAAATTCGTGTGGACGTTTTAAAGAACCTTACAAGGTTTTAAATACATTTTAAATAAAAAGGAAATAAATACATTTGTTTGTTCTCTAGCGGATGTTTATGCCAAAAAATTCAAAGACAATTATAAAAGGTTTAACATTTATGTTTACATTTTTGCTATTTTCAATAAATTTTTCTTCTTCTTCGTAAGGTTCTATGCACTTTTAAGTAAAATTTTGCATACATTTAGGATTTGTCATTGCAATTCAAAATATGTTGGTAATAAACACAAGCGATATATTAAAAAAAAACGGCTCAAACATGCGTAATATACAACTCAATTTTAAGAAAAAAACATATTACGGTTCCATTATTTATTTTGATATGCATTAATTTAACAGGTTCGGTTAGGTAAACTATACCGATTAAAAATAGTTTTCTTATTCTTCTTTGCGCACATAATGATTTAAAAACTGACAAATCTGTGAAAACGCTTCAAGCCCAGCAGCTGCCTCGGACGCGCAGCGGTCGCCATTGCCGCGCTGTGGTCTTTAAGGCCGCGCAGTGGCACTCACGCAAAAAAACAAAATCAAAAAACCAAAATCAAAAAACAAAATCAAAAAATCTAATTTAAAAAACTTAAATTCAAAAAATCGAAAAACAGTAAATAAAATTCAACAAAACAAAAATAAAATCAAAATCATTATTTTTTGCGAGATTTTATAAGATTGTTTATCCGCTGATTTTATTTTTGGAAACTTCAATTATAATAAAGGTAAATAACATATATATGAAAATATTTTCTTTCACCCAAGTTTCACGGTTTCGACCGTGGTTTCACAGGGAGACTTTCACTTTTGTTCTGATATTCACGAACTGTAGAATTTAACATTATCTACGTTTCTAAATTTTTAGTTTTTTTCTACCTTTATTTTTAGAAAAGTTAGAAACGATTTCCATTTTTGTGGATAAACTTAGACATCTGTTGGGTTATTTTAAAAGCTCGAGTTTTCGATGAATTTTTGATGTTTAGTTCTTTGGCTGTAACTCCGGAACGCCTAACCTTATTTTATTCGACGATATAGCAATCGATAGGGAAATAGCGCCTCTATCGAACATACTTAATTTTTTTTAACATGGCAGGCTTCAAAATTACGTTCGCTTTTATACCAGTTTGGCGGTTTTGGCCGCAATGGGTATTAAAAAAAATTTTTTCTATAAAATAAACACTGTACAAGTTAACGTCATGTATCTTTCTACATTTTTAATTTTTTCCTATCTTTATTTCTAGAAAAGTTATTAAGGAAAATAAATATTTCAATTTTTTTCCGGGGCCAACTAGACATTTATAGAAATTTTTTAGTTCGAGTTTTCGTTAATTTTTGATGTTCAGTTTTTTAGCCGTTACTTCTAAACGCGTCAGCCAATTTTAGTTATCGATATCTCGATCGATAGGGAAATTATTAAAAATAAATATTATAAAATGACAGACTTCAGCATTCCGTCCGCTTTCATCGGAGTTTTACGGTTTTGGCTGTAGCTTCGCGGCGAATATTTAAATTATTATTGCAAAATTACCATTCTAATTAATAATTAGAATTTAACGGTATCTGTCTTTGAATATTTTTTTTATCATTATTTTGAGAGAAGTTATAAATAAAATAAATAAAATTTCCATTTTCATATTTATTATAAAACTTTTCTTTAAATAAAGATAAAAATAAGTAAAAATGCAGAAAGATAGATAACGTTAAATTATACAGACTGTATTTTTTGGAATAGTAATTTAAATATTCCCGCGAAGGCACAAACAAAATAGTAAAACGCGGATGAAAGCGGACGTAGTTCTAAAGTCTGCCATCTTAAAAAAATATTTTTAGTACTTTCGATAGAAGACGATTCGATTGACGACTAAAATTGTATCATGCATTAAGAAGTTACGGCTAAAAAAATAAGGACACAAATTTACTTAAGACAAAAACATTAAAAAAATAATCAATAGATGTCTAATTATAGGCCATGAAATTGGATAAATATTTCATTCGTTTATAACTTTTCTATAAATAAAGATATAAAAAAACTAAAAATTCAGAAAAGTAGATAATGTAAAATTCTATCGATTTTATTTCTTAAAATAAAGCTTCTAAAAAAATTTATAGATGTCTCATTAGTACTGTAAAATTGGAAAAATATATTTTCTTAGGTAAAATTGCTTCCAGATTCTTAAGTAAGGTTTGATTAGGTAAGGTTAGGTTGGGTTAGATTAGGTTAGGTTAGGTTAGGTTAGGTTAGGTTAGATTAGGTGAGGTTAGGTTAGGTTAGGTTAAGTTGGTTAAGGTTACGTTAGGTTGGGTTAGGTTGCGGTTTTTGGGTTTTTCATGGATATCTCCGCGAAGCGATGTCCGATTTCGAAAATCTAAAAAGTCCCAGACGGGCGCAGCCCGTCCGGGCCTTTTCACTCGATCTTTCACAACTCGGTCATTTATCATCTGATTTCAATTCGGAAAAATACCACAGATAGCTCTCTTCTTCTTCTATCGAATCTTATAGTACAATCTCCCGAACACGAGAGTCCGATCTTCGCGATCGGGGCGTCACCGGAAAGTGTTTACCGTCAACCTTCTTCTTCGTTACTCAACCAACAGTGAGTCCGTCTTCTTCTTCTTCGTTACTTAATCATCAGCCGCCAGGCTAAATTGCACGCGTAGCCGTGCAGCGGGCACCTAGTGTGAGTTATTAAATTACTACTACAGTTTCGAGAGGAGCAGTCCCTCTCACCATCAGGTATAGATAATAAATAACTTAAATACAAAATTTATCAGTCTAATTGGGTAGGACAGGGGGCGCGTGGTGGGGAAGGGTATTTTTTCCCGGAACAGCTCTAGGAGTGGTGAAGTGGACTGAAATGTGATATTATTTATTAATGTGTTTCTAGAATTCAATTTTTTTAGGATTTCAATGTATTCCAAACTATTCATTATCCATCCTCTATGAGAAACCGAATAGAGTAATTTTAATTTGCGACTATCGAAAGAATGATGCGTGCTAATTATATGATTGGAAAATTCGGAGATGTTATTATTTTTAAGCAGCGGCGATGTTCTTTTATGCGTGTATTTAAGTTTCTAGTGGTTTGGCCCTGTATCTCATCTATATATGTATATATATATAGATATATATAATATAGATTGGAGATAAGACTATCACAATATATATTTATATATTTTTTTTTTCTTTCTTTTATCTTTTATCATTTTTAATAGTAATTTAAAAACTCATATTGTGTATGTATTACAAAGTAAAATAAAACATATTTTAATCATATATATATTTTCATCAATTTGATTTATTTTTTGATCACCTCTCTGCAATGTCAAACGAAGCGTGCGGATTATCTCTCACATGGCGGTGACCCATCGGTGCCTAATGCTGTCTCTCCTCAATAAATATTAATATTAAGTGACTTATCACAGGACTTTTTTTTAAATTTCTTTACAGTTAATAGGTCCCCACCTCTTATCACTTTCATTGTAGTTTGATGTGTGATATGCATTAATATAAGAGTTTCCTACTTTTGAAATAAAATCAGATATCTGCATTATACTTACAAGCATCGCAAAGATTAAATTGATCAACGGAAGATACCATAAGTCCGAACTTATTCCTCAAACTCTATAAATTGGTGTTTATCACTTTCTATACCAACTCTGCCAAATATTTTTAATCGATACTTTCAATCTCCGCTTCACCGCCTAATGAAAAACAGTATATTTTTAACAACACTGCGTAACTTTAATATTGTAACGAAGCTAAACAGAATCACGCACTCATGTCAAGTGACAGTTGTTTGAAATGTTCAAAATACTACCGAAGATTCCAGAACAACCTAGCGTACTCTACGGCTTTCGAGAGACGTCTCCAAAGTTCCAGGAGGATCTGGAAATTATGAGAACTTGTTAGAAAACACTATGAAAGTCTCGAAGGTACGAAAAATTTTTTTAAAAATCCATTTTTAAATTCCAGCATCTTCGAGTTTGTGTTTAGTGGGGTATTATGCCGTGTTGTTACGACCTTTCGGGCCGACGTTTCGGATCCCATTGCAGGGTCCATCATCAGGGCTGATGTGTTGTCTTGAATGTTGGTGTTGTGGTTAAGTATCGGCTTGCAATACCGTGCCGAAGTCATGATGTGTTGTATTGTGTTGTGTGTATGATTCATCTGTTGTCTGATCACTATCTCTGCGGAGTCTGCGACGAGAATGACTTTGAAGCGCCGGATACCAAGATGTTTTTAATTTGAGACCATCATCTCTATTAATGTTTATCGGATGCTTGTAGATTTCTAGTGCTTCCTTGATAAGACGCGCATGGTGACTCTTAGGCTTTCCAAGGATTTTCGGTTCGAATGCAAAATGATGGCCGGTATCCAGAAAATGCTCAGCCAGTGCTGATTTTTCTGGATGACCGAGTTTGCATGCCCGTTTGTGCTCGTTGACCCTTTTGGAAATGGTACGCGCCGTTTGCCCAACGTATACTTTATCGCAGTCTTGACAATCGAGTCTATACACACCGTCTGTTTCTAAGCGATCTCGATCCTTCGCTGATCTCAACATATCCTTAATTTTGAAGTTGGTACCAAAAACTGTCTTAATATCTCTTTTCTTGAGAGCTCTGGCAATTCTGTCTGTAACGCTTTGGACAAAAGGCAGAAAGGCGATGCCTTTGCACTCAGGTTCTGTATGTTTTTCAGGGCGAACAGACCTCGTACTTATGACGCGTTGTATCTGTCGCTTCTGGTAACCATTGCCTTCCAGTGCATCGCTGAGTGTGATCATTTCCTCCTATAGATATTCATCTTAGCATATCCTTTTGGCCCTCGTGGCCAAAGTGTTGATGAGACCTCTTTTTTGAGCAGGATGATGGTGGGAGTTCGCATGTAGATAACGGTTGGTATGTGTAGGCTTCCTATAAACTCTATGTCCGAAACTCCCATCGGCTTTCTTTTTTATTTCAACATCAAGAAAAGGCAGCACGTTGTCTTTCTCTATCTCCATGGTGAACTTCAGGTTCTTATGTAGTGAATTAAGGGGTCCCAAAAAATCACCTAGTTTGTCTTCACCATGCGGCCAGATTGCAAACACGTCATCGACGTATCTCCACCAGACCTTCGGAGTAAAGGATGCTGTGTCCAGTGCTGTTTCTTCGAATTTCTCCATAAAAAAGTTAGCAATCACCGGAGAAAGTGGATTACCCATCGCTACGCCTTCCACTTGTTGGAAGAGCTCACCTTGGAAAGAAAAGTATCCACTCGTCAGGCAGTGCTCAAACAGTGCGCAGATGTCTTCATCATAAATTTCTTCCAACCGACTCATAGCGTCGTCCACAGGCACATTAGTGAAGAGGGATATGACGTCAAAACTGACTAGTATATCACCCCTTTCACACTTTATTTCTTTTAGCATATTGACGAAGTGTGCTGAGTCTTTCACCCATGAGGACGTCGTCCCCGTCTGCATCTGTAGGAGACCGGCCAAATATTGTGACAGCTTGTATGTTGGCGCTCCTATTGCGCTCACAATTGGTCTTAGTGGCACTCCATCCTTATGTATTTGGGGAAGCCCGTAGATTGCTGGTGTTTTTGACGCTTGCACAAATAGTTTGAAATGCAAATCGGCTGGAATACTGGAAGCTTTGACCAGCTCCCTAGTTTTTCTGTCGATTCTATCCGTTGGATTCTTCTGGATTTTCTTATAAGTGCTGCTTTCCAAAAGTCCCCGCATCTTCGCTATGTAGTCTACTTGGTCCAAAATCACTGTGGCATTGCCTTTGTCTGCTGGAAGAATCAGGATCTCTTCGTTTGCGCGAAGGCTCTTTATAGCTGCGTATTCCTCTTTGGATATATTGGGACGCGGAGGCTTAGCCTTTCTATATAATATAAAAAAGAAAGCCGATGGGAGTTTCGGACACAGAGTTTATAGGAAGCCTACACATACCAACCGTTATCTACATGCGAACTCCCACCATCATCCTGCTCAAAAGAGAGGTCTCATCAACACTTTGGCCACGAGGGCCAAAAGGATATGCCAAGATGAATATCTACAGGAGGAAATGATAACACTCAGCGACGCACTGGAAGGCAATGGTTACCAGAAGCGACAGATACAACGCGTCATAAGTACGAGGTCTGTTCGCCCTGAAAAACACACAGAACCTGAGTGCAAAGGCATCGCCTTT
>JADDOH010003722.1:0-102495 GCA_016648135.1 Agrypnia vestita | reverse complement strand
AATTCCTACCCAATTCGATGTAAAATATTTGGGAGCAATTATAAATCATAAACTAAACTTTACATTGAACACAAAATATGTAACAAAAAATAGCAAAATGAATTTCACCCTTGGAAAGAATCAGAAGAGATCAAAACAGACTTGAGCAAAAATATATTATATAACGCAATAATTGTCCCCCACATCAACTACTGCGACAGTATACTATTTCTGGGTTGAAGAAGAATTGAAAAAATAACAATACTCGAAAAGAAAGCATAAAGAATTATACTAAAAATAAATCAATACACAAGAATTAAAGTGGTGCTAGAAAATTTACCAATAATAGACAAATAATTAAATTTAATTCTATTTCTACTTATGTATAAAATTAATAATGGATACAACATCTTTGAAGTATTAAGAAAAAACAAACACAAACCTGACAAACATGAAACAAGAGAAGATGAAAAGATTACATTAAAAAAAAATCACAAATTTTAATCATGCACAGTGCTATATATAAAACTACTACTACAACGAAACTATACATAAAACTACCATGGACATTAGAGATGTAAATAATATAACAACTTTAAGAGGAAACTAAAAAAATATGTGATACTTTAGTTAGAATAAAATTTTAAATAATTATATGTAATGCTGTATATATGAAGAAATATAAAATTATTATATTTCCTATTTAAAGAATAAATTTTTAAAATAATAAAAAAAGGTTAGGAATATCATCTAAATGATCAAAAGTGTGAAGATATGATAAACAGAGTACATTCTAATGGGTTGACAGTATTTTCAACGATTCTTACATACATATACATTACACATACATAATAATTATTCTGGATACACAACAAAAAAAGTATTCTTTTCAATTGTCATTTTACACTTCAATGTTCAAAATAATTATTTTCAATTAAATAAGCGTATACAAGAACAGATATCAATAAGACATCATTTACAATGCATTGCAAATAATATAACCGGTCAGTAAGATCAAGCGGTTTGAAACTAAAAAAGTAGAACAAATGATTTAATTTTTTTTATGCTTATAGCGTTAAAAACCACACATATTTTTAAACGTCTAATGATTTCGATACTGTATTATATCTTCATCAGGACGATCGGACAATAACTTCCATAAGTTTAATTTGTAAGGAAAAAAGGCAAACAGTGTTAATGATCGCAAAATTATACGGCTTTCTCAAAATTCACAAAGGAAACAGCCCCATCAGATCAGCAGTATCCCAATGTAATGCAATTCCCCAACCTTCAAAATAACTTCAATCATTACAAAAATATTAAATAACTCCAACGTATTTAAACCAAAGTATACAATTAAAATTTCATGTAGTCAATACCTTAAAAGATATTGAATGAAAAGTTAGTATCATTTGATATTGCAAGATCATTCATTAATGTTCCCATTCAGGAAAGCAAAACACTAATTTTAGATATACTAAAAACACCAGATTTGTCGGAAGGTCTAAATGATTTATCTCTTTTATAAAACCTTGTCTCAATCAAAATATAATAAAATAGTTATATTATGCTGTACCCATTGATAAACCTTATAAGCAAATATAAGGTTTATCGATGGGTGCATGTGAGGCAATCCAAATCCTTGCAATATTCAAAAAATTCTAAAACAAATAATTGAAAATCAATTTGATAAAGAAATTTATAACATCTAACGCCGATATCTCAAAACTGCATTTTTCACTTAATACACTAAAGTACTCATGGTTCGATATTATTATGCACATTATTTTTACATTTCTAATAATATTTTACAAAGTCCACTGTCTGTGAAGCCTCTTTGTCGATGCTTACATCTGCATGGATTTTTAAGAATGCTGCTACAGACCGGTTAGGCAGCAACGCTTTCTTTCTTCTTCTTCTTGATTTTAACCTTAAAAATAATACAATCTGTTAAATTTGACAACGCTGGAAAATGACAGATGAGTGTGTCCATTTTTAACTAAATTTTATTAACAATTAAATTAAATTAATGGGTATTAACAATTAAATTAAATTAACAAGTGTGGGAGAGTGTGTCCATCTTTAATTAAATTTTATTAACATAAACATACTTTAACTAAATTATTTATTTTGTAAATTTATTTATGAAATTACTTTTTAGTTTACTAGTTTAATATTTTAGTACTGTTATTTAAATTTATTTTATTCATGTTGTAAACATTTATTAATGTATGTATTGTGTATTAAAAAAAATACAACACAAGCAATCATTGTTTAAAAAATATTTAGTTATAGATTATAGTTGTATATTCTTACCCTCATCTCCTTTGCTGGAGCTGGGTTCTGAGGATTCCATTGAGATATTCATCCGTCACACCAATATTCATCTCCTTGGACTTGAATCTGTAGACATAATAATTTTACTTATCATTTACACATGTCAGTGGGAAGTTCTGTTCTTTCTAAAACCAGCAGTGAAATAATAATAACTCTTAATTAATAATTGTATGCATGTTATACAAAGATAATGATGTAATAATAATTAACCATAATTTTTTTTTGTATTTTAATCATACGGAAAACTTGGACAAATGAGTCAACAGTATTGAGATTTTATGGGAAACATAGCCTGTAAATTTATAGGAAACAAGATTTTGGAAGGGATAAAATAATACATAAAATCTAGAATTCGGTTAATTTTAAATTAGTAATCCTCTGTGACTACATTCAAAACAATTTTTTGGATATTGCTGCCTTCGCTTTTATACCCTATGTAAATTAGTTTTCCTTTGTAAAATAACTTTTTCTAATAAACTTGCAAACACAATTATAATAAAACATTCCAAATATAATTAATATAAATATAAAATACAATCACTCACGTGTATTTTCGGTTTCAGTATGACAGTTCAAAAGGACGATAAAATATTTCGTTTTTGTAGCAGATATCCTTTGTGAAATGTCAATATTCAGTTTCATATCGAAACAAACATATTATCAGAGGATGTCAATGTCGGAGGCGGTGACGTGGTAGCGGGATTGTAAAAAAATAAACAAGCAAAATCGCCACAAAATAAAGACATATTTGATTTGAAAAATTAAAATGGCGTCGCAAATTGTGAACCACAGAATATTTTTGAACAGTGTAACCCATAGATAACATAATAGTGTAACCAATTTGAACATTTTGCGAAACCAACATTAATACCACTACAATAATTGTTAAAATAGTTGGCAAGGGTAGGTAAGTACTGACACCAAATTAGAACCGCCGAAAAATGAAATTTAAAAAAATTCCCATAAAAGAATTGATGCCATTATAACGGAATCGAAACTTTATGGATAGAGTGCGCAGGCCCTGGCGCAGGCCCTGGAATACTGACAGCGCAACTCTATTTAGTTGCATAGATAAATTGATTAATTGACAAAGTTGCAGGGAATAGAGAATAGGGATGATCGATACATTGCGATGTAATAAGGAACATATATTCTGAGATACACGAATCAATTTGTCAATTTCTCATATAAATAATGGAGATATATAAAAAAAACAGTGCTGTTCATGTGGAAGGTCTGCCTGGTAATTATTTAAAATATTGTTTATAAATCTAGTCTGTGCAATTATTTTTAAAACAGTTTTTATTCGCTTATCTCAGAATGTTCTAAACGTCACATACAATTTATTATATATAAAGCGACGATATATTATACAAATACAGATGAAAAAATGTTAAATAGATTCATATATATTCATTATATTCTGTGAATCAGTATGGATAAACTGGGGTAATTTTTTCTATCATAATTTTTATTACAAAAATCTTTAAAAATAACACTTCATGGAAACGCATACGATGGGTGGTGGCGTATTAATTCGCGTGTTTGGTGTAGTACCGTAGAAGACGATAACGAAGGGAAAAACTGTATTTCAAAATGAAGACTACATTTAGATAGTATTTCGATAAAAATATTAAAATAAATATAAGCATTTTTAATTATCTGGGGTATATCCATCTGTGGTATGTAACAATTAGCTTACTTACAGTTGTAAGGTTTAAACTATATAAAAATACCTCATAAAATAATAAAATAACCTTTTTCATCTGTATTAATTCAATATCAATTCACTAAGTGAAAAAATAATTCATATTCATTTGAATGTTAGAAATTGCTCCATTCACATTTCCCTGAATAACTCAGTAATTTGTTTAATGGGGATATTGTTTTTTAGCTTAGTGGGGCAGTACACACTTCATCTACTTCAATAAACTACATAAAGTGAAGTAATTGTAGTACTACAAAATTGTATCTACTACAACGACCTACAAGAAATACTTCTTGAAAAGTGTACTATAAAGTTTTCAAATCCATAGGCGGAGGGAGGTTGTTTTAGTTTCCAAACATTTCATTAAACCATAGGGGGAGGTTGCTTTCATCATTCGATCCCAAAATTTTCTAAACCATGAGGGAGAGGAGTTAGTTTTCAAAATTTTTCACATTAAGCCACCAGAAAGAAATTTCGACCATTTTATACGCATCAAACCTCCCTTTATCTACATCAACTTCACAAAAGATAGACGGAGGGGAATTCAAAAGGTCGTTTTAGCTACATCAACTTGCATAAAAACCGGCCAAATTTTTTATAGAATTGAAGTGTGTTGTTTGAAGTATGACAGAATTTTAAGTGTACAGTTTGAAGTGTGTAGGTACTATGAATTAAAAAAATTGTGGTGTGCAGTTTTAGTTTTGAAATAATTAAGTTTATTAAAATCGGAATGCCAGGTGCCTAAATGTATTGTTTTTTTACTATAAACCATCGGTAACATATCACAATGTCAGTTATACTTAACTTCATTATTAATTATGCATACCTACATTTAAAAAATAATCCGTACAGCACTTGGTATATTATAATATATACATATTTAAGATCAAACAACTCACAAAAGTATAATTATGTGTAGTTATAAAATCCAGCAACAAATTCTATGTTAAAAACATTTAAATAAAAATAGTGAATGTGAAAAGTAAAAGGCACGAATAATAGACCACCGTTCATCTATTTAAAAAATGCACATTCAAAACCAAAATATTAAATGTCTACCTTATTCTTCATTTAGAAGAATTCAATACTTTATATAATGTTATTTCAGTTTCATTTCAATTTATCAGTTTACTTTAGTTACTTATAAAGAAGGAGTAACAAATATACAAGAGCCATTATAAAAGTAATAAAAAATTAAAGAATCATTTCTTATACCAAAAAACATTATTCTTTTCAGTCACGAATCATTTGGACAGACTCAAAAAATAACTTTTAAATTACGTTAAATATTAATTGTTTGTGAGGGAGTGTCGCATGCAGTAAATATTAATGGAAAGTTGTCAGCCATGTTTTTTACGAAAACGGGTTGTGTGATTGGTAGAAAACCCAGAAATCGATGGTTTAAACGAAAAATCACATTAACCAAGTTGATACAACCGGCTTTTACAATGTTGTACTCTGAAGTTCGGGGATATAATGTGAAATGGGATGTTTCACACCATTTCATCAGTCTCATTGATATGAAGCGTTAACGTCCAGGTAGAAATTATACGACTGATACCACTTCAACAATTGGAACTATGAGATAAAAGTTAACGCATTGTTTTACTTTTGAAATAAATAATTCAGCGTAACGATGGAAGGCACCACGTAGGTACCACAGAATATAGACGTAGGTACTCCAGAAGAAGTGTTAAATTGTTTATGTTATTTTATCAGCTCGCTTATCTTTGGTTTTGCTCTATGGCTTCTATGGCCGTAGAAAGATTCTCTTTTCTATGGTAGAAAGCTCGTGTGATTTTTGATAGAAATCGTTTGTTGTTATTAGAGATTGTATGCATTTTATTTTCGTGTCGAGCGCAATTGTATTTCCCTGCATGTTAACAGTAAATCAGATTTATTAGTAAGTTTTGTCAATGAACTCAAAAGACGAGTCAGACGAAGCTTCGAGGTGAGTATCCAGTTAATTTGCAAAATATGTCCTTTGTCTTTTATTTATCCGTGATCAATGATTTGCAAAATTAACCAGAAAAAGCATCTAAATACAATGTTTTAAAATAGAATTCGTCGAGTTTGTTATCCGAAAACGTAGGGACAATACTTTGAGGTTAAGTTTCCTTGGAAAAAAGTCACATCATCGAAACTTGTCAGTTGACAATTGAAGCTACAATTTGTTTGGTGCATGAGAATAATCACAATATTGTATTTTTCTTTTGAGATCTATTCGTGTTTTAATACCAGTAAGTAAAATAGTTTTGAGTTGATGATTATAATTTTAAAGATTACATCGTCGATGTAAATATAATTAAGCCTGTGTGCCGTTTTAATACATTCTGAGATAAACGAATGAAACTGTTTTAAAAAATAATTGCACTGACTAGATTTATAAAAAAATATTTTAAATAATTACTAGGCAGACTTGCCAGATGAATGGCAATGTTTTTTTAAGTATATCTCTATTATTTATATGAAAAATTGACAAATTGATTCATTCATCTGATAATGTATTAAACGGCACATAGGCTTTATTTTATATTGAGCGACGATATATTATCTTATATGGTGCATTCAAACAAATAACTTTTTATTGACTTGATAATGTATTTAACAATTTGGTGATCGATAATACATTTTACAGATAAGTAATAATCAAAGTTTTCATAATTGCCTTGTGACTATCTTTTAAAGTAAGTAATATAAATTATTGTATTTTTTGTATATTAATAATTGTTATGTTGTGTGTATTAGGTTGATTTCTATAGCTGTTTTTTGTTTATCCGTTCCATGCCCACATTGTGAATATACTACGCATTCAATTTTTTGACATGTTCCTTCTTGACACATGACCGAGAGTAATAAATTGCCAGAATTTTTTAGATGGTTATGGCTGGGTTTGATCATCAAAAGTGATCATCGTAAGAACAACTGAATAAATATTGCAGCACAAATAATATAAATATATTGTATTTATTAACAATATTTTTATATTAATGTTCTGAGAACATATTTAGTGGATTTGGCTAAATCCAAGATAATGGTCCCATTGCATATAAAACGAAAATGATTATTTCACTATATTATTGAATGTGCTAGTAACAAAATGAAAGATAATTTACGTTTAAAAAGTAAGTATTAAATAAGATATTACACTTTAAAGTTTCGAAAAATGCACTGCATATTTTGACATTTCATAGGCAATATATGAGGTTAGGTTAGGTAATTAGGTTTGGTTTGGTTAGGTTATTAGGTTTGGTTAGGTTAGGTTATTAGGTTTGGTTTGTTTAATTTAGATTACGATTATTTTAGTTAGATTAAATTAACAGGATATTAAATTATATAGTGAAATACTTATTTTCATTGTATGAGCAATGGGACCATATTATTGGATTATTCCGTGGATTTTGTCAACAGTGGGATAATTATCAATTAAGATGAAGAAGTCTCACGGAGATGAAGCCATTATATGGAAAACGTATATGGAAGCCTTTTTTTAGGAAATCCCAGGGCTTACGACCTGTAGAGCTGGATTAAGTGATCACTGTACACCAGTGGCGTGCATTGCATACAAGCAAAAAAGCTGTGCATTAGTAAAGATTCTGGGAAACAAATGAAGATCCCATGGCAAGAAGTTGTTAACTAACATTCAAGTCATTTTGAAATAATTAGACATTTGCATTTCGCCTTTGAAAAATATGTTTAATTGCTAATTCAAGGTTAATTTTTATTGATTTATGCCCAAAAAAATCAAAAAAGTATTTCAAAAGTAAAAAAATGCTTTTATGCACAAAAAAATAAAAATATACTAATTTTCCCTAAAAAAATGTAGTTGACAACCATTTTTTCACCTCTGAAACTCATTTTTAATAGAATAACACCTTTTTAAAATTGGTAAAACACGAACATCAAGCAACTCTTCAAATGTTATCCGTTTTTACCATCCATTATCCAAAATTACAAAATACTAATGTTAATTAATAATACAAAACATGGTATGTATCATTTAAAAATATTGAAAAATAATATATAAGTACATATTATAATAGTCTTCAAATAAAAACGAATATATGACAGTACTGCCGGAGTAAAATTTATATTAACTATAAATATTCCAATCAAATTAAAAGGCGTGTTAATTTCAGAATGATGGCATGAACATTATTGAAGATAACATGTTCTTCCCATTAGTAACTGATTTGATTTTTATAAAAAAGTGTAGTTAACATGTTCATCCCTATGATTTGAACATGTTCTAATTATTTTTAAGTTTTGAACTTATTTCCAACTAGCTGTCCTTACCCGGCGTTGCACGGGTTAAGGATTAAGTATAAAATAAATTTGTGAGGGTAAACAAAGGTTCGATTCAAATTGTATAGATTTGCATCGAAAATATGTAAGCGGACGGAAAGGGTTAAAAGAATAGGGGGGAAATGTTGCATATGTTACCCGCCGAGTCCTAACGAATAAGTTTCCAAATTTTGAGATCCGATCGGCCGAAAGGTACAGATTTACCTAGAAAATATATCAGAGGAGGGGAAGGGTTTAAAGAATAGAGGGGAAATGTCGCATATATTACCCGCCGAGTCCTTAACTTGTTGAGGGCCAAAAAAACATAGAGAAACATAAATCACCAACGCCAGAGATTTTCTGAATTTTTTGTGATTTTTCTTTTTACGAAAAAATCGTGAAAACATGCGTATATTAAAAAAAAACACACATTCATATTATTTTATCGTAATTGTCGTAATGCAATGATTTTTTTATCGTTTAAGTAAAAAAAAATTTTTTTTTCAATTCCGATAATGTTGCCAGCGCAACATTATACGAAAAATAATAATTTATTTTTATTTGTTTATTAGAGACAACACTATTATTTTTATTTGATGCGTACCTAATAATCTTCTTCTGTGTGGTATATTTTGTTGCACGGCACGGCACACAACGGAACATCGCACTCATAACACATAAATATGATACACTTTCACACACGCACATATTTCAAACGCAATATAATTGCATGTATTTTTGTTAATAAATACCTGTTAGTATTCAATTGAATCATAAACCAATAAAAATTGACAAATATCGCAAAACATATTGTATATATTTGTGTATATGTGTACAAATAAATCGAAAATATAAATCGTATTTCCCGCGCACTTTGTGCGTGACCTTGAATGACGGAATATTTGTATTTCGATTGCACAACACGCGTGCCGGGCGCCATCTACAACTATCCTATACGATTTTGACGGCAGAAAAACTTCTGTTTTTATTGTTGATTTAAAATAAAATCGGTGATGTTTTTGAGTTGAAAATGGAACGACAGGTATTTCTCTACTGGGAAAAAATCACATTTTTCAAATTCGATACGCGGCTGTCGAGAAATAATTAATTTTGTGCCTGTCGCATATATCCGACGTGGCACTCTGGCCCCTGTCATTCTCTGTCGCACAGGTCCGACGTGGCCCCACGCTCATTAAGTATAAGTTTGCCTGGGGTATATCATTTACCTGAAGTATATCATGGGGAGGGGAAGGGGTATGAGAATAGGAAGGAAGTGTTGCCTATCTTCCCTGCCGAGTCCTAAAGAATAAGTTTCCAAATTTTGAGTCCGATCGGTCAAACAGTACAGATTTGCATCGAAGATACGTCAAGGGGAGGGGAAGGGGTATGAGAATAGGAAGGAAATGTTGCCTATGTTACCCGCCGAGTCCTCAAGAAAAAGTTTCCAAATTTTGAGTCTAATCGATCAAACAGTACAGATTTGCATAGAAAATATGTCAGGGGGAGGGGAAGGGGTATGAGAATAGGGGGGAAATGTTGCCTATGTTACCCGCTGTGTGCCAAAGCATAAGTATGCAAAATTTTAATCTAATCGGACAAACGGTATGGATTTGTATAGAGAACAGACAGACAGACTTGAGGTTTATAGGTATAGATGGAAAGAGCGTACATTATTTAGTTTAGAGGGCTTATTAACTTATTTTTGACAAAAATGTTAGTTAACAACTTCTTGCCATGGGGGTCTTCAAATATTAATTAAATAATCCTTATCTTAAGGAAAAGTCGATTTAAAATTCTAGCCGTACGGCTAGATGTTTCATTTCCAACATTTCTGTATCCAACTTTATGTCAATTCATAATTTATCTCACTTGTTTGCGCCCAACAAATTTGTTTCTTAGATCTAGTCAAGTCGAGAAAAAACTCATCGACCCCATGATTTTAAGACTATCAAAAGTTAATTAAGAAGATGAAAGTGATTAATTTCATTTTGAATTGGTGAGTGTCTTATAATGTTTTTCTTGTTGTTTTTTAGTTAATTATTATATGTATATGGTTATTATGTTTGGTTAGGTTTTTAGGTTTGGTTAGGTTAGGTTATTAGTTTTGGTTAGGTTAGGTTAGGTTATTAGTTTTGGTTAGGTTAGGTTATTAGTTTTGGTTAGGTTAGGTTATTAGGTTTGGTTAGGTTAGGTTATTAGTTTTGGTTAGGTTAGGTTATTAGGTTTGGTTAGGTTAGGTTATTAGTTTTGGTTAGGTTAGGTTAGGTTTTTAGTTTTGGTTAGGTTAGGTTATTAGGTTTGATTAGGTTAGGTTATTAGGTTTGGTTAATTTCCGTTTTTATCACAAAATTGGCTTTTTCATATTGAATACGTCATCCAGATTTATCTCCGTTTTTTACAAAAATTTGCCCTTTTCCCTACCCGATACGCCATCTATTGTTTTTATTAATAAATGATTTTTTATAAATATTTTTTAAACGAAATTAAATAATTTATATATTTTTATTTATTTTTTCTATATTTGAAAAATAAAATTTATATTGGATAATATTTATCATTGTTTATGGCTGGCGTTTTTTCTTCTGTATTCATTTTTCTATGGTTAAGAAAGTAATAATTGTCATTTAAAATGTATGGTATAATTATCGAAATTTTCAAATGCAATATTTTATTTAATACTTATTATTTAAGTGTGAATTATTTTTAATATCGTAATCAGGACATTCAATTATACAGTGAAATAATTATTTTTAGTGTATGCACACCGGGACCATCAACTTGGATTATTCCGATTAAAAATATAAACTTCGCGGACACTCACGAGGTTTATATACGAGTACTTTACACAGGGCATGTCAATATGTAAAGAAAAATTCCAAAATACACTTTGTAATTACATATTTATTCTAACATTTAAACTATTACTTTTACTCTCCTGCTTATGTCAAAATATATACGCTATTGACGAGAATTCCTGAAATTTCATGATGTGGAATGTTCACAATTTCACAATTCTGCATGTTCATATCTTCACTAGTTTTATATTGTGTGTAAGTATTATAATTATGTTGATAGCTAAAATATATATACATTTTATAAAGAATTAGAAATATTAAAAAAAAAACAAATCTTTTAGTGTCTTGGTTAATCCATAACTTGGTTAATGCGACCCCGGATAATCGGAAACACTCACGAGGTTTATATACGAGTACTTTACACAGGGCATGTCAATATGTAAAGAAAAATTCCAAAATACACTTTGTAATTACATATTTATTCTAACATTTAAACTATTACTTTTACTCTCCTGCTTATGTCAAAATATATACGCTATTGACGAGAATTCCTGAAATTTCATGATGTGGAATGTTCACAATTTCACAATTCTGCATGTTCATATCTTCACTAGTTTTATATTGTGTGTAAGTATTATAATTATGTTGATAGCTAAAATATATATACATTTTATAAAGAATTAGAAATATTAAAAAAAAAACAAATCTTTTAGTGTCTTGGTTAATCCATAACTTGGTTAATGCGACCCCGGATAATCGGAAGTCTATTGTATTCTGGAAAAATCCAAAACAATACTTCTAACAATGGTTTATAAACGAATTTGTTTTTATTAAATATGAAATATTTTTTCAGCGGCAGCAAAGAAGCATCGTCAGCTGAAAGCCCAACTGCAGAGTCTCAATCTGAGATTATTTCTGAATCTGGTCAGTTTAAATACATTAGAGTAAATATTTCATAATTTTGCACTTGTTAAGGGGGATTACATACCTACAAAACGCGAAAAAAGGCAATTTTTTTTACGAAAACCTATACAAATTATGGCATAGGTATTATTTCTACATGAAAGTAAATACTTTTAATTAAAAGTGAAATTTTTTTTATTAAAAAATATTGAACATTGGCGGAAAATTCAATAAATCAGTGATATTTTGGTCATCGATTTTCAATACATGGTTTTGAGTAATACCCGTTTGAAAATTGAGCATTGAATAAATTGCGAATTCTTTCAAATTACATAAAATCATCGATTCCAGGTCCATAATATAAGTCCTCCACCTTGCTTAGAATTCCTATATCGTTGAGCACTCTTCACAAACATAATAGAAACAGGTCTTAAATTTCTATTCTGAAAGAGCCCGACTGGCAGCTACCTGCGTTTTGCGCGGCGCCGTGTGGTGCAGCGTGTAATCAATAAAGAGATGCCACTATTATCAGCTATAACTTTTGAATTTTTGCTTGAAATCTCCACCAGACATTCTTAAGACCTGAAGCTTTAAGGCGGTACATTCACTGCAAATGCACATTTCGGCGTTTTTTTTTTGAAAATGTGGGTTTTTATTATTCATTTATATCAGAATTTATATGATACATTGCAATTTTTTTAGGGCGATAACTTAGATAGAACCTTTGTTCTTATATAAAAGTAATAAACTGAACATTGTTTACAATAAATAAGAAAAATATAGGCATTAATCCACAGCCGCGGCAAAAAAAAGTTTTTAATGTTCCCGGGCGAAGAGTCGTACTTTGAAAATTTGTGTGTAAGCACAATATGTTTTTTTTATACATATAAAGTTTACTTAATTATCTAGAATTTGTACGTCGGAAATTAAGAAATATTCAATATTAATAAAGTTATAATGTTTCAAATATGCTAGAAATTTTTACGATTTTGATGATTTTCAAATGTTGTTAATTCATATAAAAAGATGATTTTAAACGATATATTGTATCTATATTCACACTTTGAGTCTTCATTCACTATTAAAAAGCTACAATTTTTATTAAAAACACGTTAATTATTATTTTAAAATAAAAATTCTAAAGTGTGAAATGTGTCAAGAAATGGCGCAGTTTTGAATCAGATGCCGCGTGCCGTGCGGAAAAGGCAGACGCTCCTCTTTAGCCTATACAATTTTTCATAAAAAAATCACTTTAAAACGTGTTCTTATGCCAAATTTGACATTAGTTCAAAATAATACCATGTTATATATTCGAAAGCAATCTATTCGTCGCAGATAATAAGGTTTTTTTTTAACTAGTTTAATATTATTTTGCTTTTCTACCGATAAACTCACATTGAACGTACGTCAGATTGTCTATATGCGTGCTTTGGTAACCTTGTAGGCGGCGGTATATTCGCAAAGATGTCATTGTAATTTATAAAGTCAAGTAAGATATTAATTTACGACATATTTTTTAAAATATAGATAAATGGTTGTTAATTTTCTTTTTAATTCAGTACATATTGTTGGAGTAGTTTTTTGTTTATTTTACATAAAAAAATATTTGAATTCAATTAAATTCATAGGTGTTTTAACATTTGATATATGAAAATTGACATATGAAAAAACATATTTGAATTCAATTAAATTCACAGGTGTTTTGACATTTCAGTCGGAAGTCAAAATAATATCTAAATCTGCTTATGCGACATAAGTTTTAAATTAAAAAACAGTGATATAAGAAAAATTGTTGTTTACTATTTTTTTACAACATATAAATTATTGGAGAAATATAAATACGCTTTTTTAAATTTTAGACTTAGAACATTTAAAATTCTAATAATAGTACGCGAGCATGACTTGCGTTCCCATATATTTTAAACGTCGGTACCCCGTATGGTTGTCTCGTTTCCTCGCAACCTTTCTGTCATTCAAGGTAAGGTAACACGTAAATAATACGCTCGTGCAAGGTTTATCTGATATACGTTTGTTCATGTCTCGATCTCGTATTGAAGTAGCATGATCTAGCGACACATATCGCCACTTTTGACAGCTTGAAAATTGTACGACCCGCCTTAAGAAAATGCAAAAATTTAAAAATCGATTTTTTCAAAATGTCTAGGTAGGTATTCCCCCTTAATACATTGATACGATTGTGAATAATACACATAGTGCACTCTGGCACGTGCCTAATGCCTAGTGGAGTGGTAAACCTTTAAACGCTGAAAAGTTATTAATGATTATATAAGTAAACTTCAATTATATATATGTACAGTGAAACTTACTTAATAAGTTTACTTTTAATATGTTTCTCCACCAAATAAATTTGAATTCTTCGGTCCAAAAAAAAGGACCATACAAATTATGTATTTTAATCTTAATACGTTTTCCGCTTCATTTTTGTTTTTCACCTAAGTAGTAAAAATATTTATAACATCTCAATTTATATACATACAAATAAACCTTCATAATACATTTTTTGGAACACAATTTTTTTTTGATATTCTGAAAAATTAAAATAAATTCTTTCAATGAGTCCAATAAAATGTTCTAACCTAACCTTTTTTTTAGTTAGATATACAGCTTTTATAATTTTTTAACATTGAGGTTTGTATTCAGGCTGTTGCATACTTTAAATTTTTATGTCCTTTTAATTATGTTGTAAATAATACAATATTTTAAACTTATTTTGTTAATGTATAAATTTTTATTTTATTGTCTTGGTGGCTCTGGCTTATGTCCCCTTGGTTAATTATTAACTAGTTACATAGGTTATATATTACAAATAAATACATTTTCATTAATATTTATTTATTTATTATATTTAACTTATTTCTTGATATATTTTTTCTTTTTTCACATTCAATCACTTACCATTATTCATTCTTAACATTGTTTGTTGCTTACTACTATTCATTAATTAATTCAAAATAATTAACTTAAAAATATCTTATCTAACTTTATTATTAACATCTGTGAATCTTTTTAATTGATCTATGAAATGAACACTATGCTTTTACATTATATGTTTAAAATTAAAAAACTGTGAAGATTCCTTAATAAATAAATAAAATAAATAAATAAATTAAAAAATCATTCTTCAATTGTCTTCAATATAAACAAAAATTTAATTAAAATGCAAAATTAGGTGTTAAGTGTAAGTTATATATGACAATATTGAAATCACTGTAAATATATTGTTGTTTTAACATCTAATAAGTTTTATTTGTAAGTTGGTCCTCGAGATCAAATAAAAAAAAAAAATAGCTATCCTTTACATGTTTGGTTGACAACCGGCAACTGGTGGTGGCGTACCCTTATTTGTTTATTGAAGAGAGATTTGTTTATTTTTTACAGAGCATGAGTGCAAAGTTATAAAGCGTTTACTATACTTTTAGTTCACTATGATCCTTGCAAATTAAATATCTGTTGAATTAGTTCATAAAATTAATTCAACAAAATTTCATGTCAATTAACAATAAGATAGAGGGAATTTACACATTTATTAAAACTGAAATACTAAATGAATGAAAAAAGAAATGTCTAAATGAATTTTTAGGATGAACGGAAGTATGAAAGGATGGTAAAGATAATTTATCAGTCGAGTGTTGAACGGTGCAGAAATAGAAGGCGTCCGCGAAAGACCTGGCATGACCATATAAACGAAATATTGGAGGATGGGTTTGTTAAAAGTTTCGACAACTGAAGAGAATGCATGAGAAGCTATATAAAAGTGAGTGAGGCAAAAGTGGTGTGCAAGGACAAAAGAGTGTGGAGTTCTATCATCTCTGCCTATCCCTAAAGAGAAATGTCATGATAGTTGAGAATGAGTTTATTAACAAATGTTTACCTTATTTCTAGTTTCTTCAGGCGAAATTGAACAAGACGGCATGAAACGGGCAGCAGCAAAAAAACTCATTGAGCGATACTTCTATCAATTGATTGATGGCTGTGGTAATCCAAACTGTAATAATAAAAACTGCGCATCCAGCGGTGAGGTATGTTATTTTTGTCTCGAACCTTCCAAAACATTCAGAAAGTCGTCAAAACAGACTTATGAATCAATATTAGAACATTGATTAGATATTTACAGAATGCACAAATGTTTTTTCAGATAAGAAACTTGACCGCAAATGAAGCAGCGGCCCAGGCCATCCAGCTATTCACACAGGAAGCTCGGCTATGTGAGACCTCTCCTAATAAAGTTCCTCGCACCAACACACACACTCCGACATCAGGGCCTTGCTCACAGGACTCCGTATTTCCAAGGTATATTTTAATACACAGGTGAAGCGATGAACTGTAGAAACCCACAAGCATTAAGCATACACTCCTGCACAAAGTATTGTCACATAAATATATCTATTTTATCGAAAAGAGTAATTTAAAAGTTGTCAAGTTGTAAATCCAAAAGTAAACTAATTTATTTCAAATTTGGCAAGAATACATGTTTCTTATCGTATATTGTTTCATCACTTAAAATATTTTTTATTACCACTATTATACTTTGTTTATGTATCAAATACAAAACATTTTAAATACCAAAAATGATACATTTTAGAGATGTAATGAATATTCTGTTACTATTCGGTATTCAGCCCCTTTTTGGAGCCGAATACTGGCTACTATTTGGCCGAATACCAAATACCTAAAAACAGGAGTAAGAAATGATAAAACTGTAAATTAATCATGCAACTTTTAATAAGGCTGAACATTTATTCTAAGTTCGAGAAAGCAACATTTTTCGCTTTTTCCCTGACATTATGGACATACTATATAAAAAAGCTGGCTTGTTTTGTAAAAAATGAATGAACGTCTAAATACGTGAATTTGCTGGTACGTGTTATATGTCAGATGACATAAAAGACATTATTAGTTTTGGCGGGAGTTTAAAATCGTGATTTTCAAAATCATTTTAACATACATATTAATTTTTAATTTTTATTTTATTTTTAACATAACATTACATTAAATTACATTACAAATATAATTATACAATAATAATTTATCATACAATTATATAATAAAATATGTAATTACCCAACTAGGCTGGCCTGTTTTAGGGCAAGTTATATATTTCATTTTAAAACACACTATTCGACTATAGGTACTCATTAGTATATATAATTAATTAATAATTAATTAATAATATAATTAATTAATAATAGAGTTCAATTAAATTAGTACATTATAAAATTTTTAATCAGATTAATACAATATAAATATTTTAATTAAATTAATACAATAAAAAGTTAGATTAGATAAATACATTATATAAATTAATACATTAGTCTAACAGTAGTTTTCCAAATAAGATAAAAAATTTATAAATATTTAAAACGAAGAAGAGAAAAAAAATATAACGATAATACTCATTTTACTAAAGAGTTTTATTTTATAATTTCCATTAATTTCTTTTCAGTGTTTTCTCTACCCATATTGAAAAGAATATTATATAGGTTTACTCTGAACTTTTTGGTATTACTGCTGGTTTGAATATTTTTACTAATTAGGTTATATATTCTAGGAGCTTGGAAACTGAATAGTCTTTGGCCAAAAGTTGTTTTCATTTTAGGGACAGTTTTATTATATTTTGCTCTAGTTAGACGCGGTCTTTCAGGCATAATTTGCAGATTGTTTATATTTTTATGGAATGTTAGAATTTTCTGTATGTATAATTGTCTAACATCCAGAACCTTAAATTGTCTAAATAGATGTTCAGAAGGATACATAAAGTCACAATGGTGAATTACTCTAAGTATGGCCTTCTGAGCTATATTTACCTGATGCAAGTGTATAATCGATGCACTCCCCCAACTTTCAATACCATAACTTAAGATGGATTGACACAAGGCATAGTAAACAGATTTCAGCTTTCCTATATTTAAAATATTTCTAAGTACTTTAAAGATATAGATCTGCTTTCTTAGTCTTTTTGCCAATCCATCTATGTGTTCCTCCCATCTTATGTGTCAATAATTATTCCTAAATACTTGATGGACTTACAATTTCCTATACTGGGACAATTACAACCAACATTATTTTCGCAATTACTAATGTGCAGTTTAATATTATTTATGTTGTTGGGCTGTCCTGCCTCAGTTATTGAAAAAGTCAAAAATTTTGTTTTGGCTGCATTGAGGGTCAACAAATTTTTATCTAACCAGCTATTGATTATAGATAAACTTTTCTGCAGTACCAGTTACTTATACCCATATTTTTTCTTTGAATATTAACAGAGTGTCATCAGCAAAAGTAATGATTTTTCCCTCCATTCTCAAATTACATAAATCATTTATATATATCAAAAAGAGTAATGGGCCTAGTGTACTTCCCTGTGGGACTCCATATTCAATTTCTTTTTGATCACTTAGTATATTTTCATCAATTTTTATGGTTTGTTTTCTTTTGTCAAGATAATTTTTAAAGAAATCAAGTGCCGTACCTCTTATACCCAGTAAATACATTTTCTTCAATAATATTTGATGTGAAACTGTATCAAAAGCCTTTGCAAGATCTAAAAATACTGCTAAAACCTTTTCTCCAGTATCTACGGATTCACACGCATATTTATTCAGGGAGTTTATGGCATTTTGGGTACTTTTGCCTGCTCTAAAGCCAAACTGATTATTATTTAATAATAAATTGTGTTTCTCAAAAAAAGAATACAGTAGCTTTTTCATCAGTTTTTCAATTATTTTAGACAATGTGCTCAGTATAGAGATTGGTCGATAATTGCCCACATTATTACGTTCACCTGATTTGAATACGGGTTTAACAGTTGCATTTTTTAGGCTATTTGGGAATTTACCTTTTGAGAAATACAAATTTATTATATGAGGTAAGGTTTTTTTTTTATGTGTGCTTTTATTTTCTTCATAATAATTGAAAAAATAAATAATTAAAATAAAATAAAATAAGCAGAAGAGCTTGGTTTAAGAGAAATTATTATACTGTCTATCTCGTTCTCAGATGTTGGCATAATTTAAAAGGAAGCGGCAAGTGTTACTTGAATATTTATCTTTCACAAGTGTATCTTCAGTAACTGATTTTTTGTTTAAAATATCTAATGCGTATCTTTTTCCCACCTCCACAAAATAGCCGTTAAAGCAATTAGCCACCTTTTTGGGTTCATCAGATACAATCGTTGGAATTCCTTCAATGCATATTTCATTAATTAGACATTTTCTCTCCTTTTTTGTTTCTGAACAATCACTTATAATTTGCCATAGTTTTTTTACATTGGATCCCGCATTTTCAACTTTTTTCCTGTAATATAGGTTCTTTGCTATTGTTATTAGCTATACAGAAACACATATATACAGAAATAAAATTCATGTATTCTTTATACTTGGATTTTATTTCTGTATTAAGCGGATACTTTTTTACTTTTTGATGTAATTTATTCCTAACTTGAATAGATTTTATTAAGCCTGGAGTAATAATCCATGGTTTAAGATTTTTATATATTCTTATGAAAAGAAAATCTTTTTTATAAACATATTTTATAAACCAAAGTTAATATTTTTCTATTAAAAAAAAAAGTGAAATTTCCCTATTGTACAGGCAAATGGAATTTTAAATGTGGAAATTTCTTTTGCACTTGTATCAAGTTCCGAAAAATATTGGTGTAACTGTAGTTTAAGTTTCATTCAGAAAATATATTTGCCTCAATTTTTTTGGGATTCTGCTAATATTTTAAATTTTACACAGCACGGAAAATGGTCAAACCTGGTTTACGGGTTCATTGCTCACACCGTGCAATGCGCGTTGACTGTAATATGATAAGCACATGCACATTGCGCCAGGTGCGTAGGCCTGTCTTTTCTGTTTTAACCGAACGTAAATATGGAGCACCGTGGTTTTGAGTTGTTTCTAAACTCAGCACAAGGCGATTTGTCACTCTTCGTCAATTTAAATTGATCTGTCAGTTATATTGATATTTTGGTGCATTTTGTTAGCAATGAACAGGTTAATCTGATTTGTGTTTCAGACATGTATATAAATTTTCAGCAATTTGACTTGATGTATGTAGCAAATGCTAATTTCCATAGCCATTCATTGTTACACAATGGCAAATAAAAGTCTGAATATACAACACCAGTAGGGCCACGTGTGGTCATTATTCACATCTTCTCATCTCGACTCTCTGTCGTTGCGTTATAGCACGTAATTAGTTTTATTTATAATATTTTAAAAAACAGGCAGCGGGCAGTAGATTCCTGAGTTCTGCGCTATACCAAACGCATGTCATATTGTCTTTATTAGAATAAGTTGTTCTATGTCACATAAATATACTATAATAAATTAAATAAAAACATAATGTGCCAATAATATTTATCTTAAATATCTTTTACAGCAATAGTAAAGATGGTCTCCCCGGTGTGGTGGATGTCTGCGGCTCTAGTAAAGATGATGTAGCTTTTAGTAATATGGGCCCTAGCTCTTCAACATCAGGTATGTGCCATAAGGCCGACCTTCTTTACTAGATTTTTATATTATACAGCTGAAATTCAAATTCCATATTTTCTTTAATTTTTTTCATTTATGTACACGTGCACATTTCATTAATGAGTTATGAAAATATTTGGATTACAGATGTTAAAGAAAATTTACCAAATTTTTTAACGGAAGAGCGTATGGAAGAGTTGTGTAGTCAATGGGAGACTTCTCCCCACCTGTTGACAAACGCTCTCAGTCAAGTGTTCAGTAAACGTACGTGCCTCGCACGCTGCTTTCCTGCCAAGCATAAGGCTGTAGAGGAAAAGCCACCAGGTAAATAAAGCTTAATTAACACACCCTCGAATAGTTAAAAACGTTTTGATTTTTCATTTTCTCAAATTGAGTACTTGATGCGAATTAATGTCGTCTTCCAATATACCTTTGAAACTCACTTTTGCGTGTTACTTTATCATGAGATATTTTTTTCAGAAAATCCGGAAGGTAAAGAAGCTTGGAGGGCAAAAGGTAAAGATCCAGACAAGGATGAGGATACAATCGCTGAACCACCTTTAGACATGGACTCTTGTAGGAGAGGGATGGAGCATTTAAGAAAGGTAAATACATTAGTCTATGTAAAGATATTAATTTTCAATAATTTTTCACAAAATTTTATTTAATAGTGGATGTTTGGATAATTTGTAACCAGGGATGCATCCGATACCGATATCAATATATCGGCGATATTGACGGTTTTCTGATATATCGGAATCGGCGATGTTAATTTGCCGATACATCAATACATTTTGAATTTTGCACTGTAGATAATCCATGTGTAAACACGCCATCTTCGTGTCTAATTCATTAGTGTTTAAAAACGGCACAATTTATCTACGCTCGGGGAATCCCCGTATTTCATAATTTCATTCCGAACACGGAATATGTGTAGCATTCATATTCTTACTATTCTCAAACTAAGCCAAAAGTCTGTCCTATGAAAACAGGACTAAATTGCTGCTATCCTGGAATGGGCCTCGAACCACTGACCACCAGATCACTACGCGAGCGTCATGACCACTACACCAACATGCTACTCATATAATAATCTGAACGTAATGTTCTGTTAAATTACAATTTTTAAAATTCATTATAAAGTAAACATTCTAAATAAATATTATACACGTAATTTCATCTGTTTCTAATCTAAATCCACAATTTTTTACACCTTTTGAAATCTTCACTGTCCGCATCGGTATCGGTATCGTCGATATTTTTTTATAAATATTGGTATTGGTATCATAGCGTCAAAAGTGCGTATCGATGCATCCCCATTTGTAACTTACTAAAAATGTTCTTAGGTTTTTACGGCCATTTAGAGTCTGATGGTTTGAGTTTTATGGGGTATTCTGCCATGTTTCTACAATATTTATGGTTTTGGATCCCATTGTGGGGTCCATCATCATTCCTGATGATGGGACCCGAAACGTCACCCAGAAAGGTCGTAGAAACATGGTAGAATACAGCAGAAAAAACAACTTACCATCATTCTGTTTCCCGCAGGGGTAGATGAAGGGGGCCACACTCTTCTGTCCTGACAACCAGTTGCCTTATCCACATTTATACATCCTCCGATGCAAGCAGTACCTTTTTTCACATTTGCTTGTCTATGTAGTCTTCTGTAGATGTCCTATATTTCTGGCGCTATCAACTCACATCTTGTATCTTTCCCGCCATTCTCTCTTCATTCATTCTGCATAGCCAATCCACCTTAGAAACTCTTTTTTATTATTCATATTCTGGGGAATTAGTATTACAATAAAATTTCTGCATAGTCTGTAATACAGACATTAATATTTGCAAGGAAGTATGTCATATTGTGCTGGTTTTGGTGACAACCTTCAAGATATTTTATTATTAACAGCAATAAAGGCCCAAACGCACTATTCATAATAAGCCTATTTTAATTTTTTTAGATTCCCGCTACAGTTTATAGTTCTTCATTAATTACGGCTTTGATTAAACTATCTGAAAACATCACAACTGAAATGGTTATATTTCCAAGACTAGACGATGTTATCAATTGCTTTCTCATAGTATTTGAAATCCCCGGGATTGGATCTGGTGATTATCTGGAGTCTGCACTTCCGGCTTTGTGCGAAACGGCCTCGCATCTTTCGTCCAAGGGACAAGCCAAGTTAGCCAGAAAATGGGCCACCCATTGCAAGGACAATATGAGATACATGCTGGAGGCGTTGCAGCAGTTGATTACTATAAGAGTGATGTCCACGACATACAATAGAAATTATTATATTCAAGATGATCCGAGAGTTACCACAGCAACTAAACTTATGAAGGTAACATTATTTAAATTTACAAGATACACTATTTGACAGTCATAAAATTGATGGAAAACATAAATTATCTTATCTCTGCTAGGGTCAGATTATATTTTTTATAAAATAAGTAAAATATAATTAAACTCAAGTCGAGATAACATAGTTTATCTCTTACATCCATTTAATGATCATCTTGAATAATATTTATAATAATGTTATGCTAAATTCATCAATAACATTATTTGACATCCATTTAACCAAAAGAGGGTATGGCAAAAAAGGTAATTATCTGGTGCTGGGAGAAACTTACATTGGAAGTTTGTGACAAATATTTATTTTAAATGATAAAAAAATAAAGTATTTTTTCTAAATAAATTTATATTTGTTTGTATATGTAAACCAAAGTCACAATGTTTTTCAAATAAAATAAATATAAAATAAAAATTTCGCAAAGGAGCCCAAACAATCACGTAATAATACACTCTTATCAATTTAAAAGATCTATTAAATTTAAACTGTCAAGCAAAAAAAGGTCTTTTGTTTAATCATTGTGATAACGTTCCTACATCCAATGAACTTTTTTGCAAATACAGTGAAACTCTCTTAATACGTTTTTCAAGGGACCAGCAAATAAAAACTTATTAGGCGTGAAAACATATTAACAGTGATTCAATATTTTTTTCATATATTATTTACACTTTCTAATTTTGTATTTTAATTGAATTTTCGTTTATATAATATGACAATTTAAGGACATTTTATTTAAAAAAATAATCAGGTAAATATATACATTTGTAAAATATTACCTATGTGAATAGTACCTGAGGGTCAGAAAACAATAAAAACCACCAAAACAAAAAAAAATTTAGCACTGTCAAAAAATATTTTATTAATAACCATAGTAAAGGGAACCATAAAATAACTTATGCAGGTATGTCACTACCTATGTGCAAACCTTAATTTTAAAAGAAATTTATTATGTTATCTAAATTTTGACTTATTCAGGCCGGTGCCACATTATGCGTTTCTTCTGTCGCGTCAAATCTGCAACCAAATTTAGAGCTTATCCGGATGACGCGATTTACACGTGAGTCCATTCGCACGTTTCAATTTTTGCATCCAGATACTGCGTTTTACGCGCGAGACCACTCGCGCATTTCAATTTATATTACGTCCAGATACCACGTATCACGCGCGAGTGGTCTCGCGCGTTTCAATTTATATTGCATTCAGATATGCAAATTATTGTTAGGCCGGCGCCACATCTGTTTTTGCCGGTCCAGAACAAAAAAAGATCGGGCGTCCACAGATGTGTGTGTTTGAGAACTTAGAGGCGGAATTCCGAGAGCAACGCGATATTGGACCGGCACAAAGTAAAATTGAAATCCCTGTTAATGTTTTGATGATTTATAAATTTTTATTTATTAGTCCCTTGAAAAATGTATTAAGAGAGTTTCACTGTGCTTCTTTATTGACTGGTTAGATTTTCATACATGATTTCATCTCGTCTTCTCCCAGCGAAATGAAAGCTTAAAAATAAATTAAATAGATCAGCTTTTAAAACAACTCCCTTTCGAGCAATTACGTTATTTTATTTCCCACCTTATTAAATTAATGAAGTTAGTTATTGAGGTTTGATAATTTCAGATTCTTTATTATGCCAATCTTCTGGCTGGAGTGATGGAATCCAGCGATCTTCGGGAGGAAGAGATCACTGTCCCGGGACAGATGGATCCCCTGGGAGATGCTTTGGATCACTTGAACCCATACAGTTCTTCGAAACAGACCAAGCAAGCCCAAACCGACGATCCCCTAGCCATCAAGTTAAAAGTTAATGTATTAGATGCGAGAAAGCCATACATACCGTTTGAGGAATTTTACAATGAAACACTTAGTGATAATATAGAGATGGATAAGGATTTTGCTTATTATAAGACAGAGACTCCAGTATACTTGGGTAAAAAAAGTGAGTCTACTTTTTATAATCAATAATTATTAGAGTTGTATTATATCAACCATGATTTATTGTTAAAACCTGTTTTTTCTGAGTTTTCACTGACCAATAATTGTGCAAAAGTGCTAAAAATACCCACACTTACATACTTTACAAAAATACACACTTTCTACAAAATACTTAATTATTACAAAAAACTGCCTGGTAGAGCCTTTCTGACTTTGTGCTCAAAATTTTGTTCAAAGTTTGTGACGCCTCAAAACATTATGAAATGACATTTTTATTGACGGGAGGATTTTGATGCAGAACAGTGTAATTGGTTCCTCTATCACCACACGGCACCCTTGTGTTTGTCATTTCTCTTAAAAATATTTTAGAGATTTGGTACCTAATAAGGCATGTTATTTATTTTTAAATTGAAAACTGCTCCCAAATATTTCAATTTATTTTATTACAATGCAGCAGGTGAAAAGTTAGAGGAAACATTGGTTGTGGGGTTTAATTTCTATTATATTTACAAAATGTTTATTTTTCTCTATGACGCTTAATTCTTTTGATTGCGTGTTATGTTTGAATATTAAAAGAAATCGCTAACTGCATGTGAAAATGTAACCTTAGTTTGCAATAAAAATATAATTTAACTGTGAAGTGAAATATCATTTATAATGTTAATCAAACGTTAATATTAATCAATTTTTCATTTCAGGTCGGAGATTTTCCTTCATGCGTCACTCTTTCATCCTTACTCCTGCTACCAAATCTCTGGGCTTGTATTACGATAACCGTATCAGAATGTACTCTGAACGGCGAGTGTCTTTCCTGCATGCAGTTGTCGGAGCTTCTCCACCGATGCCATATCTTCGGCTGAAAGTCCGGCGGCAACACCTTATTGATGACGCTTTGATAGAGGTAACTTGAACTGGATTAATAACTGTGTTTATGTGCATTAAAAATAAGGCTGAATCTCCATGCCCTTTCTGAGAACATATTGACGGTCCCTATGTATGCTGTCAAATCTGCAAAAATTCTTTTTCCATTTTACTGTCTTAAAACATTCAATTTACTCAATATTTTCGGACAAAGTTAAAAAAAAAAAATATTTGTGTCAAAAAAAGCATGTACTAAAGGAAAAGCTAACCATTTTTTAACATTATCTGAAAATATAGAGTAAATTTGATTGTTTAAAATAGTATAACGAAAATTGATTTTTTGCAGATTCGACAATATACGTTGGGAGCGTCAATATATTTATTTAAATGATAACAATATGAAACCAAATTAATTAATCAATTAGAAAGACATACAGAAAAATCAAATCCACGAAAAAATATTTGGCTGCTACCGGGATTCGAACCACGGATCTCTTCCTTTCCGGGGCAGGCGCATTCTCCAATTACGCTATAGTGGTCTTGTATATTTCAGTGAATATATCGGTGAATATATCGACCTTATCTGTAAGTCTCATTTATTAATTGATTAAGATTTGTGGGTCTCATAGCTATTAGCAAAAACTTTAAAATAGTCTTTCATTCAATTTTGAATTGAAAATATTCTTTACACTTTGGGTGAAATGTCGACAGTTATAGAGATAAGCAACTTATCCCAATATTTCTGACTTATTTTCTGTAAAGTATTGGAGTATCTCTACAGTAATTTATATGGAATATTAAGAAACTAGCTGTACCCGCGCGGCTTCGCACACATAGTTTTTTAGTACACTATTTGAAGAACTTTCGCGAACCTTCTAGAACATTCCAAATATTTCTGGAATTTGACCCGCAAACGAGGAGTGATAAACTCGGTATATTTTTGACTGACATATGGTCAGTATGAAAGTGGAAATACTTTTGAATATTTCTGGATTTTAACCCGCTCGCGAGGCTTGATAATTTAGA
The DNA here is from genome assembly GCA_016648135.1 of Agrypnia vestita. NCBI lineage: Eukaryota > Metazoa > Arthropoda > Insecta > Trichoptera > Phryganeidae > Agrypnia > Agrypnia vestita. The sequence goes on along the minus strand of JADDOH010003722.1, from coordinate 75,823 downwards.
CTAGTATGGTCAATATAATTCCGAGAACCAGCCAAATGGGTGCGCCCGGCTGGTATTCCGAAGATTAAAGTGGTGCGGCAGGCTGCAGACCGACCGCCTCCAAATCGCTTGCATCTGATCTATGGGAACCCAGCCCATAAAATCAGAGTCTTGTCGCACAAGACCGAGTGCTTCGGCCTCCTGGACGTAGACTGGCGGAGGAGCATCATTACTAAGCAGTGCGTGGAGCACCGTACACACAAAATATAAAAATTAAAAATTAAAAAATTCTTCAAAAAATTATTTTTATTAAAAACACAAGAAAAGTCAAGAAACGCATAGAAAACATAAAAAGGGAAATTAAAAAATGGTGGCCCTAAAACGGACCTTTTGCGCTCAACGCGAGCGCAATCGCTGATAGCGGCGTCACCGGCAGAGCGATACCGTGCCGAAAAAGATGACTTTCAGTCAAAATCGAATATTGGCCGCTACAGCAGTCCAATTAAACTGAAACTTTCGGTGCGTTTTCTTTGAGTTTTGGCACGTGGAACCACACCATCTTTTGCGTGTTCCTGTGCGGAACATTCTCCTTCCAGAACTTTCAAGAAATTTATAGAATGTACAGGAACCTTCTAGACACACCGACACATTCCGCCATTCAGTTTAGAACCTTATAGAACTTTCGGAAATTTTCTAGAACCTTCTCCTTCCAGAACTTTCTAGAGCAGGTTTTTCCGGACTTCTAGACTCACCGAAACAGTAGGCGCTTCTATTTTGAAACAACCTGAAGCATTTGCGGCCTTCCCATAAAAAAACAATGTGCTAGAAAGCACATTTTCGTCACCCACCCACGCACAGCCACTCCCACCAAAAATTGACAAAAACCGTACAAAAAAAGTTTTAGGTTTTAATCATTTTATTTTATTTGTATCATAAATAAATAAAATTATTAAAGATTAAAATAATTCCTCGAAGTTTTTGCTACTAGCTACGAGAAACTGTGCACACAGATTGTCTCATAGCCTCTAACAAAAACATTGAGGGAGACTTCTTCATTTAATTTTGAATAGAATTTTTTTTCACTTTGAGTGAAATGTCGATGGATAAACGACATCAAAGTTTGCATTTTTTTTTCATTATTTCTGGTTTATTTTCCGTAAAATGTTGGACTACAGTTACTCTTATGGAATATTAAAAATTCATTCGCTTTAGTACAAGTCAAATAAAATGACAAACACCTTACAAAAAAAAAAAATTGTCAAATTTCTGCAGGGTTTTAACCATTTTATTTAACTTATAACAAAGCGAATGATTTTTTAATATTCAATATAAATTTGTTTCATGATAATCTAACGTTTTACAAAAGATAAGCCGGAAATATTTTTAAAAATTTCTAATTTTGATGTTGCTTATTAACATTTCACCTAATAAAAGTATACAATATTTTTTATTCAAAATTGAGTGAGCAAGACTGCCCTGAAGTTTTTACTACTAGCTGCTGGACACCCTTTGACCAATGTCAACCAAATTTTGTATAGTTACCTTTAGGACCCTGTGCAAACACACATCCAAATTCTATGACTAAAGATATTATGATGCAATATTTATATTTTTAGTTGGAGATGGTAGCTATGGAGAGAGTCCTGGATCTCAAGAAGCAACTGGTGGTGGAGTTTGAGGGTGAGCAGGGGGTGGATGAAGGAGGGGTGAGCAAAGAGTTTTTCCAGCTTATTGTCGAGGAAATCTTCAACCCTGACTATGGTATGTTCACCAACCAGCCAGATACGCACACAGTATGGTGAGTTAATATTCGGTTACAAGAAACCCAAGGTTTCCGTAACGATAATTCAAAGTTTGCCATAATTCAACATTTTTAAAATCCGTAAGTCCCAAATTGTTAATTTCATAATAGATTAACCCTGACAATTCGAAAACCCCAGTAATTCTAATTCGAAATAATTTTTAAGCCCCTTGCACCGTAAATCAATATATTTTAGGTCAAATAATTTGATTTTTTTTGAAATTTGACAAAGTTGAAAAAAATTGATTTTTTGACATGTGAGAATAACAAATAAATATGTAAATTTTGGGTACTTTAGTAAAAGAAACGTCTCGATCATTGTATTATCAAAATAAATATTGCGTTTTCGAAAAAATTCTTGAAATATGCAAAAATACATGTTTTTCACAAAATTAACAGATTTTTTTTTTACGATTTTTGGTGAATTTCACAATCACATCGCGATTGTTTTTTTTGTACTTGTACTTTTTTTGTTCTCTTGCATCCTCTCAAAATTAAGAGAAGCGCAACGGTGCTACTCTTGTCAGTGTGTTCGTGCGCGAGTTAGATAGGTTAAAAATATAAACTTTCTGAGTGTCTGCGAAATTTATAATTTTTAACAAATTTATAGTTTGTGTGCAGCTATGAGTTTTTCCTATTGTAGTAGAAATTAAAAAAAATGGCTAAGTACTAAAATGGTTAAATTTGGAATTAATGGGGTTCTGCATAATTTAAAAATGTTTTTTTTTGGGTACCTTGAATTTTGAATTATCAAAGTTCTACTGTATTATTTATATTTAACCTATGAAGAAATTGTACTGCTGGTGACAGTTAAGTACTCAAGAACAAGTTCACGGCGGATTTTTTCTTTGCCGTGGCTCAATTGTGGCTGTCTTGACGGCTCATTTATCTTTCTTTTGTTCTGTTGCACGCAATACTGTATTGAGTGGCAAAGCTCTTGTTTGGATTGCGAAAATGCATTTATAATAAATTAGTTATAATATTAATAAAAGTGAATCCAAATTTTCAAATAAAAAAACTTTGGATAAACATCCAAAGAGGAAAACGGAGATTTTATTTTTTCATGTTTGAATTAACAATGTTTTACTAACTTTTTGATACCAAACAATGGTTTTTTGATTCATGTTTTGTTTTTAGGTTTAACCCCACGTCCTTTGAGACTGAAGCGCAGTTCACACTGATCGGAATTGTTCTGGGTTTGGCCATCTATAATAATATTATTCTGGCGGTCAACTTCCCTATGGTGGTTTACAGAAAGCTCATGGGTAAAAAGGGATCCTTTGAAGATCTGGCAGATTGGAACCCGGTACGTACAATACATTTTTTTTAAAAAATAAAATAGAGATGCAAAGAAATATGTGTCATATCAATATTCTTACTGTTTTCAAACTAAGCTAAACGCTTGTGCATTAAAAATAGGACTAACTTGCTGTCTGGAGTAAGGTTCGAACCCTCGATCTTTGGATCACGAGGCGAGAGTCCTAAACAAACTACTCATGTTGTGTACATATTTGTGATAAATATTATTTTACTGTCCAAACTCTAAGTATGATTACAAAATATGTGATATTCTTTTAGATTTTGTACAACGGTTTGAAAAGTATGCTGGATTATACTGAAGACGACATGCAAGATGTTTTTGTACAGACGTTTAGGATATGCTATCAAGATGTCTTTGGTAACAACATATTTCATGAACTCAAAGAAAATGGTGATCAGATTTTTGTGATGCAAGACAATAAACAGGTTTGTGTTTTTTTTTTAATTTCATGTACATTTATTAATTGATTTTTATGGAATACAGTTAAACTATCTTAATACATTTTTCAAGGCACCGGCAAACAAAAACTTATTAGGCGTGAAAACGTGTGATTTAAATATTGTGTAGTGATTTAAATATTGTGTAGTGATTTAAATATTGTCATATATTACTTACAAATGACATCTAATTTAGCGTTTCCATTAAATTTTCATTTATAATGGTAATTGAAGAATGTTTTATTAAAAAAAATATTTAAGAAAATGTGAATTAAGGAAATATTCAAGAATATTTACTTGTAAAGTATTACCATAAATAGTTGATAATTAGCAGAGCATACATAAGCCAGACCCACCAAAACAATGAAAATTTCAGTCACTTAAAAATATTAAAAGGACATAAAATTTTGAAAGTATTACTACAGTAAAACCTCATAATTGCGAAATCCAAGGGACCGAAAAATAAAATTTCATTATAAAAAATTCCCAAATTCTTTTTTCCTAACATGTATATTTCGTGTCACAGAAAAAAGTACCGGCTTAAAAAGATAGTTAATGGTTTTGAATGAGACCCCAATTCATATGGATGCTTATATAATAAGGCATTCAGCAAACAAATGAAGTTATTTAAAACTAATAATGTCCCTGAGGAATCTAACATTTTTAAAATGAGTAGTCATATAAATTTTGTACTTTGCCGCAACTTCTCGTGTGCGGTAAAATATGGGTCTCTTAAAAATATAATTTATTTTCCCTTACATATTTAGTTTTGTATTTATTTTACTCAAAATATATACATATCTTGCATTATAATTTGAATCAACGCATTTTCGTGAAAAAATGCCGCGGAAACGCCGCGCCAGTAGTTCTGGCCTTCGAAAATGACGTACACAATGCGATCAATGTAAATGTTCAGTTATAACGTAAAGAGTGATGAATGTTGATGATAATAGTGAGAACGAAAAATTAAAATTTCTGATTGCGTAATATAATCAAATGATCGTAGAGGTGTTCAAAGCGGCCGACTCGAACTTCACAGGTGAGACACTTGCTGCTGCGGGAATATTCCCCATCGGGTGTTAGTGCAAGAAATAATGTACGATATTATTATTTTATTTCAACAAATTTTTTTCCTTATACATATTGAGCTATTTCGATACCTGTATAATTTGTATGAAATGTTTTTTTGTAATATTTTTACATGATTCTACATGACCTTTTTTGGACAATCGGCAATAAAACTACACTTTAAAACCAACTAGACTTCCCAGGGATTATGGCAAACTATTTGTAGGGGCCTATTAAGATCTCAAGGAGAAATTTTAAAGACCTCAATTTAAAAACACCAAAAATTGCTGGAGCCCTCCCCTCCAGAGTTTTATTGCTTTTTACGACGGGCGCCGTTATGCCGTAAAACTATTCCCTGCTCTACATGACAACCACTAATATTTTCATCTTGACAAGGAACTAAAATTATTTCCTTATGTTTATGTATTAACGAAATTTTGTTGTATAAGTGCATTTTTGTATGAAAAATTTATTGTAGGGGATTAATTAAAAAAAAAATCGATATATGTAGTTCTACTGTATATACCAGGGGTGCGCATTTTGACTTTGTGAATACGTTGGAGCAAGACTTTCACGTAAATATATATTTTGAAAAAATCAAAGTAATGTATGTATCTCATAATATTCCTATCATAATTATTACCATATTACAGTAGACTCCCATTATCCAGGATTTATGATGAAAAAATCCCGGATAATCAATTTCCCAGTGAAATAATAAAAACCTTGCCAAAAATATACAAAAAAATTACAACTTTATTTACTTTCACTATTTATTTATAACAAGTAGAATGTTTTTGATCTAACACTTCATCTTCAGTAATGTTACTAATACCTACACATAAAAAAAGTTTATTTAAAATTTTTGCAATGTTTTTATCATTTTATTAGACTTATTAAAGCGAATGAATTTTTCATAATGGATGTAAGTTACTGTAATGATCGTTCAACTTTTTGCAAAAAAAAGGTCACAAGTATTGAAAAAAATGCAAATTTTGATATTGCATATCTCCATAACTAAAAAAAAAAGAGGTCATGGTTGCTTGAATATTTTCGACTCATTATCAAGGCAGGAATCCACCTGTTAAGTTTTTGCTACTAGCTATGAGACACCCTGTAGAAAATCACTCAAAGAAATTAGAAAGTTAAGAGGAATGTTTTTGCCCTTCTTGACAAAGTATAAATCTAGGGTAGAAAGCCAAAAAGGCGTTGGTGGTTATTTTGAACTTTATAGGAGAGCAAAAGAAAGTTCTGTCAATCTGATTTTGTCAATGTTTTTTTATTTATTATTAAACTATTTCCATATTTGTTTTTCCAAAACACATATGGAAATCGTTAAATAATAAAAGAAATATTGACAAAATTAGTTTGACAATACATTCTTTTGCTCTCATGTACAGTTCAAAATAATCACTAACGCCCTTTTGACTTTCTACCCTCGATATGTATTTCTTTGTTTCATTTTTCAGTTACGATTGTCACCCTGCTGAATTCAAAAAGTGATTCTGCATAATTTGAACCCAATCATGTACCAACATTGTAAAGCCAGTTAAGTACCGGCTGCGCAAAGACTTCCCGGGCCTGTTAATTTATGACGAATTTGGCAACATTGATTTTCTTCAAATTTGAGAAATTTTCACTTCCACTTTGGTTTTATCAATTTTGTAAATTCACTCCGGCATAAGATTTTCATTTTCTATAAATGCTTAAAACTTAGAGATGAATTCTCATGTAGCTACTTTGCCACTACTTACTTTTTTGCCTTAAAGCTACACATTCAACTTTTCGCATTTTTTACCAAAAATGTGGGTTTGGCCCAAAAAAATTTGATCTTGTATTAAATAATGTTTTAAAGTTGGTGGAAAAAAGTTTGTTTCATATATATATATATATATGTATATGTATACTAATTTCTTCATTCATAGAGTCTTGGTGTAAAATTGTAGCCATGTCATGATCGTGTTGCAATCATGTTTAAATTTTGACATTTGCCAAATGTAGTTTACTTCTTTCTGCCCCTCTCTCCCAAGTAGATACTGGTAGAAACAAACACTGACAAAAATCTGTAACTCCTTTATTTTTTTTATTATTATTCTTGTCTATTAAGGCGGTACATTCACTGCAAATGCATATTTCGGTATTTTTTTTACGAAAATGTGGGTTTTTATTATTCATTTATAACAGAATGTATATGATAGATTGCAATTTTTTTAGGGCGATAACTTAGATAGAACCTTTGTTCTTATATAAAAGTAATAAACTGAACATTATTTACAATAATTAAGAAAAATATAGGCATTAATCCACAGGCCGCGGCAAAAAGAATGTTTTTAATGTTCCCGGGCGAAGAGTCGTTCGTTGAAAATTTGTATGTAAGCATAATATGTTTTTTTTATACGTATAAAGGTTACTTAATTATCTAGAAACCGTACGTAGGAAATTAAGAAATATTCAATATTTATAAAGCTATTAATGGTTCAAACTTGTAAGAAATTTTTATGTATTTTGATGCTTTTCAAATGTTGTTCATATAAAAAGATGATTTTAAACGATATATTATATCTATATTCGCACTTTGTGTCTTCATTCACTATTAAAAAGCTACATTTTTTATTAAAAACACGTTAATTATTATTTTAAAATAAAAATTCTAAAATATGAAAAACGACATCCTCATACGTCAAAATGCCATTCATATGTCGTTTGGCCACGGCAGAGGCCAGACGTCTTTATGTAGCCGAATATTCCTCGTCATTTATTTCACTGTTAATCGTACTTCTACACCAAATTTGACATTTATATGAATTATTATTATATAATACGCTCAAAAGCAATTGATATCTCCCATGTATTAAGGTTTTATATGGATTTTCGAACGGTTTCATCCTTTTTATATTTTGAACATGTCACAATGTCAGTTTCGCAATAGCCCAGATTCAACAATTCCAGATCCAGAATCTCATTTAGATGTGTCAAAATACACACTATACACAGTACCTACGCGCCGTGCCAATACCAATGCATGCGCGTTTACGTCTACCATGTATTTATTTCTTGTTTAATATTACAGTATAAATTATGATTTGAAAAGTATTTCAGAATTATTATGTTTTTTAAGTTCTATACAGTAAGTAATAATTGTACGTAAATAAAATACGGGAATTTGTCGAATGTTAAAATAATACATTTTGACATACGTCGTATGCGTGTGGGCGTAGGTAATTCTTTTGTTATTTTAATATTACGAAATGCATTGATTTAAAAAGGAGTTCAGAATTATTAATATGATTCTTAAATTATTTACGGAAAATAATAGGTCTACTCAAATAATATAAAATCATTTGTCAAAAGTTAAATAAGTAAATATTTTGACAGATGAAGTATTTCTGCGGGAATACCTGAAGCTGACGAAATCGAAGAATATATCATCATACCATCTCCTTCTATCAAAACCTTACTGTTTTAGCAACATATGTACCACAGATGTGTAACAAATGTGTAATTTTTATTTGATTTGCGCTCAGATGACATCTCGCGCACGGCTTGAAAGCACATGATCTATTAACGTAATTTGACAGATACGCATATTTATGAATCGGATGTTTAGCCTTAAGCTTTGGGATAACAATCACCAAAACACCAATTTCGCTATTTTCAGAATATGGCCAAATATCTGTTAAAGTTAGCTCTACATTTCCTTGAATACCCTTGGCCACTTTTATTTGTTCAAATACTGCAATTTGACTTTAAATTATGTAAGAAATTTTGCAAAATTTTAAAAACAACATTCAAATTTATTATACGTCTATCACAAGTGACGGTGACTTATAATTTTATTATATAATAAAATATTATATAATTAAATATCTTGGAGTAGAAATAAATGAAAACCTTTGATGGAACTCTCACATTAATGGAATTAAAACCTCACAAGACATAATCGTCACGATCGTAGAACAATGACGGATGTGCAAAAAATTCCATATTGACTTTTTTGAATTGTTAAGAAGTGAAAAAAGAAGCCATCTAATGATATATAAAAAGTGTATTTTTTCTTGTTAATTTAAAAAATACGAAGTCGGTATAACGACGGTTCTGATTTGCGATCGTAGAACGATGCAGCCTGTGTAAAAACGTTGTTGTACTGCGCTGACTATATTTGAGGTTTGAAAGGTATCAACTTTAAATAACTAACCCAAGTTTCAAAGGAAAATCTTTTGTAGCTATAACATAAAGTGTCTAAATAAAACTTTAAACTGCTCTCCCGCAAACTTGAGAACAATCACCTGCGTCGTTATTCTACGATTATGACAATATGTATTTCTTCAAAAACATAAGAAATATACTAACTAAAAAGACATTTAAAAATTTACTTCGCATTATATCATTCGCATTAAGGCTTGAGTATGGAATTTTAGCATGGGGATCTGCCACAACAAATTATATCAACCATTTAAAAATATCTCAAAAGAGCATTATAAAAACCATTTTAAAATATCCAATCAGGACGCCCTCGAAAGAGATTTTCAAATGTCTTCACGTTCCGAACATAAAACAAAAATATATGCTAAGAACATTCCTTTACAACAATTGGAAGCAAAAAAAGAACAAAATACAATGTGAAACTAGAAAATGAGATATTAGAAATCGTAGACAGTATAAAATATCTAGGTTTAATTATAGATTCAAACCCCCCGTTACCCCCTCCGTTAAACCCACACAACATTATGTGTGGAACTAAATTATTAAGATAGATAAATAAATAAATCAATTTAAAAACACAAAATCAAATAATAGAACTTCGGCATATAACACGAGAGGCACTAAAATGGAAATTAGAAATGTACCAACGATTAACACAACTTTTGATCAAAGTCACATTTATTTTGCAACTAAGCTCCACAAGATCCTCCCTCCAACCTTGAAAATATTGAAAAGATTGACAAGTTGAAAAAAGATAAAAGTATGACTAAAAAAGATTATAATTTGATTATAAATATTAATTTTCCCCATATGCATTCTAGGAGTTTGTGGATTTATACGCCGACTTCTTGCTCAACAAATCAGTGGAATTACAATTTAAGGCTTTTAGAAGAGGCTTTATTATGGTCACCGGAGAGAGTCCACTGTCTCTTCTATTCCGGCCCGAGGAGATAGAACAGTTGGTGTGCGGAAGCAAAGTATGTGCAAGTATTACATTATTCTGTTTATGCTTTGCTCTCAATATAGTAGGTTCCATGGTGATTCGTGTCACGTATGTCCTCGCATCGAAGCTGGCAACAACCACTTGCGGTTGAGCAATCATCCAATTAACTGATTTGATAACTGATTGTTTCCCTGCAGCTAGAAGATACCACAATCTATTAAAATTCCAAAAACCACTTTTGCTTTATCCTCTGTTGTATTTATTCCTAGGTATGTACTATTGTTGAAGCTTCTAAAGACAGGTTGCATCAACTTGGTTTATAGTAATCTTTCGTTTAAACAATTTATTTTGTGTTTTTCACCAATTACATGACTTGTTTGTGTAAAAGTATATAGTTTTTACAAAAGATTACTTTGTCTTGGATCCCCACTTTTGTACAATGTATTACAGGGCGAAAAACAGCTGATATGAACAGAAAGTAGTGTTCAGTTTTATGGAGTTTATTTAATTTTGGGTTGAATTACAGTGAGTGCTTTGTCGCTCGACCTTGGTCTATAACTATAACCTCATATATATGATATATTTTTTATTATGTTACTTTAATCACTTCATTATGTTACTTTAATATTTTACTATATTTATATCTACACACTATGTTTTGTATCTACACACTATTGTAAACTATGCCGGTCTCAGCACAGATATTTCTAGTGAGACAGGCACAGTCCAGCCAAAATTTTATATTTCAATTAAATAGAAATAAACAAACAAATAAATAAATAATGGCAGTCATCGGTGTGTCAGCTGATGGGGTGCGTCTGGGGTCGTCAACTTTGTTCCCGGTCGATTGCGTAGCGGGTGCAGGAAGCGGTCAAGGTGAAGATCGTGCTGTAAGCTGGAGATGGTGCTGATGACTGATGCAGGTGGCGTATCACATTGAGGTCGAGGATGATGTGGTACCGCCGGAAGCAGATGGTGTGCGCTGCTGGAGGTTGCGAGGATAGTGTAGTAATGAGGCTGACAATGATCGATGGGTTGGAGACTGGAGGCGTAGCGAGGAATCTGATGAGTGGCGTAGCGATTGTGTCTGATGTCGTAGCTACTGCAGGTTGGAGACTGGTGTAGAGAGAGGCCAGCTACGTAGCTAGGTGATGCTACGAGTAGCGGATGTCGAGCAGAGTGACATTGTGGTTACGGGATAGGGAAACGAACTAACTTGGGACTTCGCCACTATGTCTTTTATATCCCGATTTTGGTGTAGGAACGTATACAAAAAACCTGTTTGAGAAAGGAGCCGTCAGCATATTTACATTCGTTTGTCTGCGTGAGAGTGAACTTTAATCCAAGTTGATATACCCGACTTTAATAAAGATACCTTCACTAACAATGTTAATCTTTTGAATTTCCTCTACCAAATGATTATAAATTTTATAAAATTCTGATTGATGCCTAAAAATAAACAAAACATATAACATTTGAAATATTTAATACGTTACAGAAATTTATACATACGTACATATAATATGTGTACGATCCAGCACCATTTATATTTTATAAAGATTAATGATTTATTTAAATACGATACTGATTAAAAATATGAATTGAATGCTTTCCTTTTACCCATTAGAATTTTTATCAAAACCAATAATTTTGTTTTAGTTACATCCATAATTGTTTCCAAAATAGATACTTGTACGAATTGTTCAAAAATTCTCTAACATTTTTGTGAAAACCAGGAACACCCAACCTCGAGACAAGGCATTCTCGGCATCCTGTGTATCTGGAGGAACATGTGCTACCGATGAGAACATCTTTACCATTTTTATATAGGTTTTAATTTTAATTTCCATAGCTAGTCTGCCTCTAGCGCTCCATTGCTACAAGTATTACTGTATAATGTAGATATTTCATAGCGTGCACTGATAATAATAGTAATCGCAATCATTCTGCATAGTAATATTGTTATCATTTTTAGAACTTTGACTTCAACGAACTGCAAGTGGCGACAGAGTACGATGGTGGCTACACGGCTGATTCACAGATAATAAAGGACTTCTGGTCGATAGTTCACGAGCTTCCCATGGAGGACAAGAGAAAACTGCTGCAGTTTGCCACCGGGTCTGACAGAGTGCCCGTGGGGGGGCTGATCCGATTGAAACTGATCATAGCTCGTAATGGACCAGATTCAGACAGACTGCCCACGGCTCACACGTGCTTTAATGTACTCTTGTTACCGGAGTACGAAACTAAAGAAAAACTTAATGATAGACTGTTAAAAGCCATTAATTACGCCAAAGGATTTGGTATGTTATAAGTTTGAAGAACAAAAACAATGTTCTTTTTTTTTTTTACATGTTTAAGAACAAAATTGACACTTTTTTGTGAAACTGCTGGAAGAAATCATGTATTATTTGATCCTTTAATGATAACTTTCCAAGCTACCTACAGCTGTAAATATACACGCATTACCTTAGGATTATGTGAATCTAAATCTTTTCCTTTTAATCATACGCATGTATTGATGAAATACCACCCTTGTATGGTCAAATATTAATCTAAAATTTGTATAAATTTATTTCAAGTCATTAATGGATGTTATCCATTAGCCATTTGTTTTTGATTACCCAGTCAGTTTACCTACCCTGTTCCTCTCATTACATTAATTATTGTGATCCAAATATTTTAAGTGTAACAAATATTTATGACTAAGACATTCGGAGAATGAATTTTAATAGGTGATTTACACATATTGAAAGTACTAAAAAATGGTGCCTGCGATTTCATGTATTATTTACTATGATAATAAGGAACACTGTCTAGGACTTCAGGTTAAAGATTACTCGAAATACGTAATGGTAAAATAAACGGTGTATTAGAATTTGGTGCTTTACTCATTGGTTTGTTGGAAACATTGTGTCAAATTATTTCGTCGGTCTACCGAGATCATTTTATAAGGGAAGCATTATATCACGGATGAGAAGCAATATTTTATATATTGATAATGTTCTAAGCATACGATAGGTCATTTTTGTAAGACAAATTTATATTTAGTGACGAAATTAGGGTTTCATAACTTTTCTGTTCTAATCGGTATTTATTACAAATTTATTTGTAAACTGGAAAAAATTCTGCACTAAAACTTAGCAGTTTAGTTTCACTATTATCGAAAACCTTATTTAACCACTATAAACAAAGTGCTTGAAGGTTGACATGGTACAACTCGATCCTACAGACCTAATGTGTTGAGGTTTTTGGGACCTGATGATTTTATAGAAATTATTGGAAATTTATTATTTCATTAATTGTGTAATAAAATAATTTAAATGTATTTTTTTAATCAATTGTGCGCCATTTGTCCAAATTTTTTATATACATTTATTTATCGTTAGAATGTTAAATAATTTATTTGCGTCGTAGTTGTTTTGACTCTGTATTTTATAGATACAATCAGTGATGTCCTCCTACGGGTACCACATCATACATGAACCGATTGTTAAAATTTGGTATTTCTTGCCAAACAATTTGTTGCTGAATATTTCTAATAAAATCATCGTACATTTTATTAGTATTTAAATTTAAAGTAGTTGTTCTTAAACTACAATCACTAAAAACATAACTGTTTTTTCTTCTTATTTTGTAAACCACCAGGAAATTTGACATGTTTATAATACGAGTTTTAAGAGAAATTTTAACCAAAATGTTTGATCATACATTGTTATTCTAAGGTCTTGATACGGGGAGTACATGAGTGGTTAGCTAAAATCAGTCTAGCAAACCGGTTGATAACTCACTGGACATAGGGAAAAAGCCTTAAGCCATGTATTCATTCACTAGGGGACAAATTGCCCCTCAACATCACGCGCGGCATAGAGTCTACGTGACTGTTCGCGCACTGTTCCGCGATGTCGCGCACAACATAGCGCGGCATCTCTACGTGCCGTGGCAACGTTGCCATGCGCACGGTACCCGAGCGAGCTCACCGCGACATTGCGCCGCGCGTCAGTACCACGTGGTATGTTTACGTGTGAATGCGCATGCGCTGTATCCATCAACATGACATTGTGTGGGAAAACAAAATTGTTCTCCATCTCACCAAGCTCTACCAAAGCCATACAATGTTGTGGGACACTTCAAACCATGAATATAAAAATAAAATAAAGAAAAACGATGCTAATACACTGAAATTACCAAGAAAGCAAGTAGAAGCTAAAATTCATATCCTTCGCTCATAATTCGATAGAGAATGGATGAAAATATCGTCTTCAAAAGATCCGTCAGACATTCGAAGATCGCTTAGAATATCCATCCTTCTTCCTCTTTGCAGTAAATAATTTCGCACCCACCACCTTTTTCTCCTCTTATCTTCTTTCCACTTTAAATAGATACCATTCTTTAAATAGATATGCAGCTGTCATCATAACCTCATCGAGCGACATTTCCGTGATAAGTGATATGTGAGTCCCGGTGTGTGTACGTCAAATGACCCTTGACCATTGTCCCCGAAACATGAGCGTAGATGGTCACGTGACAGGCCGCGCGGATTGTTGCGCTATTTGTCCGCTAGTGAATACATGGCTTTATAAAAGTTTGGGTATCACTCATTTTATAATTCTTCTAATTCAACCTTTAGTTCACAGGACGGTGCAGTGCCTACTCAGCCATCAAGCATTTATCTTATACATACATCTTTCGTCTGAAACATCTCAATCATAACATTTCACACAAACTTAATTAGAAATATCATTAGAAAAACATTGAAGTGCTCTACAGCCATACTTAATCACACACTATTACACATAATAAATACATAATACGACTGATAGATACAGATTTTAAATTCTTCATTACTTAGGCTGTTTTAATGATTAAAAAAATTGTTTCCAAAAAACTAATTCTTAATTTATTAAATTTCAATATTTAATTTATTCAAATTTTAAGAAATTATACAAAAAGATGATTCCGGCCTGTCATAAACAGAAATTTGTAAATATTCAATAATTTGGTTTGTATTTCTATCATGTTAGCTTATTTTGTATTATATGATTTATGAGTTAAGGAATACACTTGAAAAATGATGTATGTTGAAAATTCACAGTCGATTGCTTTAATTTTAAATTATAATTTTAGCCTATTTGCAAATGTAAAAAAATATATTTATCAAAAACTAATAACATCTTTTAATCATTGTTATTACTCATTTTATGTTTCTAGAGTTAGTTTGCAAATATGAATGATACAGATTGATTTTTTATTTAGGGCACTTCGGGGTTGTGTTGTGTACCAATATTCGCTGAAAACGTTGTTATTAAGGCTGGACAATCAGATAAGAAGTTTGAAATATTGAAGTATTCAGCAATTTGATCACGCTCTTTTAAGACGGTTATGACAAATAATCTGAATGCAATATCAAGTGACATGAGATTTCGTCATTCAGGCCGTGATAATTGCAAAGAATTATATTGATTGATTAAATAATTAGGTACCAGTATTATATAATTAGGTATATTATATAATTAGGTTCCAGTAGTGTTCAAAATATTGTTCTTCGTGTCTTATACTTTCCCGCCTTGATAATGAATCTAAAATTTTCAATCAACCACGACCTAATATCAATAGTTATTGAGTTTTGCAATATCTGCACTGATTACATGTAACTCCTTAATTTTAACCATACAAAAATTATCCTACAAACTACATAATTTATAATTACTTCATTACCTGCATTATATTATGCAATAAAAATTGTACTTCTTGAAGGTTATAATAAATATAATTATTTAAATAAGTGACAAATAAAACAAATATGAAGATTATTGTCAAACAAAACAATATCAAAACTAAGTGAAAACTTTGTTTCCCATTTATCAATACATAATAGGAACAGTTCAATTAAACATAAGGCGTCTGATACACATGCTTATTTAGTGGCACGTGAGCATGCGCAGTATCGACCTTGACAGTGGCATGCTTATTAGTGCCATGTGTGTGTGTGGCACATTGCTAGAAATGAGCATGCCATGCCGGTTGATTTATAAGCATGCCACTGTCATTCACCATAGAGAAGGAGCATGTGTGAACGGACTTGCTTATTATGAGCATGCTTATGTCATTCGCGGGCTTCGCGCCTAGTATTATCAATGCGATCTTTTCAGTCCGCGACACATGAAACAAATATGGCGCGTTGGGGAGATGATAAAACATTACTTTTCGTGACTTATTATAGGAATCACGAATGTCTGTGGAATACTCGGTCACCGTTGTGTAAAAATAATATAGTGAGAAATAATGTTTACGAAACTTTATTAATAGGCATGAATGATTCAAATCTTACAATAAAAATTATATAAACTAAAATCAAAAATGTGCGGATGGAAACTCGGGAACTTTTTTGATTTATTGGTTCACTTGAATTTTCTATTTCAGTTTGCAAAGTTTCCATTTTGAACAAGAGCGTCTCTATTCTATGACAAGAGCATGCCACTGATAAGCATGTGTGTTTGATTGTTAGCTTTGGGCATGTTTATTTATGAGCATGCCAGTAATGAGCTCATTGTCAGTAAGTGAGTACAGTTGTTAGGGCATGTTTATTAGCATGCCACTAAAGAAGCATGTGTATCTGTACCTTACGGCATATTTAGGCCCGGTTGCGCCATCTGAAATAAAGATAAAAGTAAAGGTAAAAAAGTTACTCGAGTAACTTTTTTTACTAAAACGGGTTGTTCCATCTATGGTAAAAAATATTTTACTCACCGAAGTACATACAAGAGTAACATTTTTTTGCTCTCCAATATCAGTGGGTAAAGGTAAAATCGTTGATAAAAAAAAATAGCCGTCCTTTCACAACTGATTTGAAAATGTGACATTTGTCCATAAAGGTACATGTCATTTGAATTTTGTCGCTATCATTGTCGTATTGAAATTTGTAAACATTAAAATTAATCTTTTAATTTCGCATTATTTTTGCGATGGTTTGACGTTTGTTTCATAGAATAGAGTGGTTTGTTTGAATTGGTTTTGAACTATTATTATGTTATCTATGTTTTGAACCACAAAAGTACGTATTGCCAGTGGTAAAAACTGAAATAAATCAAATTCCATAGACATATGCTGTATTTGGGGTTTATTCCGCTTGGCTTCCTATTAGCCTTATTATTGGTTTGATAGTGGTAAAAGAAACGTTTCTGCAACCCGAAATCGAGTTTACTTTCAGCGGATGGTAAAAAAGTTACTCGGGTTAATTTTACTTGAGTAAAATTTACTTCAGATGGCGCAACCGGGCCTTAGTATTAAAAATAACCAACAGGAAATTAATAAGAAACCAGTGATTTATTTTTTTAGAATTTTGGAAATATGTTCTCAATATGAAAAGGTTATAGATACTTGAATCATTGAGACGGCTTCTCAGTTTACAACCAATATAAGACGCAGCAGAAAATGCTCTTTTGGGCTAGTTGCTTGTGGTAGGAATTGTTATAAAGTATTTACATATATTTTTTTCAAGATATGCACATATCTTGAATTGCAGTTACACTTTCTAAAAATTCATCTCTTAGTAGTTTTAGTAAAGTTCTTTTGCTTTAACCTTTTTCAAACTTCTGTTTATTTCTATTTGTAGTTTTTCTTTTAATGTCAACTCTGTTGTATTTTCTATTTGTCTTTCCGAATCTATATGGTCTGAAGTACTTTTTGTGGAGCAAAGTTGTTAGATTTACCATTTCTTTGCGGACCTAACCTGTTGAAAAAATAATCCTAATTCTAGTGGCAGATCATCAACATCGTCAGCATTTTCGGGATTTGGTAAGTAATATAGTAAGCCTGATAACTCCGGTTGTCTTCTTTCTCTCGCACATTTGGTAATTCTGGAATGTACGGGTTGCTATTTTCTTTCAAAGCTATTTTTTTATCGATCCTGAAAATCTCAGCATTTTTCAATCTCCAGCTTGCGGGAACAGTAAAACATTCGGTTTCCTGGGATCATATTCCCTATTATGTATTATGCTTACAATTTTTTTTAAATAAAAAAGTTTAAAAAAGACATGTAGGAAAAGTGTGTTTTTTTTAATAATTTTTTTCATGTACTATGATTTTCTACTTTTTAGTCTTAAAGAATCTTATAATCGAATTTGTGCTCACTGCCGCCGCACTGCCAGCTGCGCCGGTCATCTTTTTTTCATGCTTCCCAGTGCTGGTCCGCTCAACGCAGATAAGACCGAATTTTTTTTAAAAAAGGATACCAAACAAGACTCTAAAATTTAAAAACGAGTAATGCATGGATGGCAAACACTTGAAAGAGCGCGCTACAGACATCAACATGAATCGAACAGAAAAGATAACTAATAGCTATTGGAGACCAAAGTGTTATTTAAAACTTGCTAAAAATGCATTGGTTCTTCGGGGCAAAGCCTGAGAAGAGGTGATAACACCAACTATCCACCATTATTTTGCCACACAGGCTACAATTTAACTGCTCCACAAAACTAGACTGAATCGCCGCCAGTTCTGCCTCTAAGTGAGTGGATCCGGCAGTTTAATACATCAATCACCTTTACCCCCGAAGAGCTGGATGGGGGTCCGGCCACAGCAGTTGAGATGGTTGATGAGGAAATCTTGAAAATTATTAAGAGAGAACAGGATCAAGAAGAAGAGAAAAAAATAGAGGAACCCAATCCCCCGGCATCAACCAGGCTTTAAATGCGGCCAAATTAATTGATTTTTTTTTAATTCATAAAGATGATCCTAGGTCAATTGAAGAAGTTCCAAGATTAAAAGATAAGATACGCAGTATTTTGGAATATTAGAAGAGTGTAAACGATGTTGACTTTATGTAAGTTTAATGAGCTATAATAACTAGTGTACTACAAAAGTGTTAATAGAAAAATAAATTACTTATGCTATACTTACAAGATACAAGTAAATTTTGTTCTTCACTTTTTATAACGAAAACTCCCTACAACGAAATAAATTGCTTGGTCCCATGGATTTCGTTATAGAGAGTGATGACTGTAATTTAAAACGAAATCGTTATGATAGAAGAAAACAAGCGCCATCTTTTGGTGACCTCATTAACTAATTTCCAACAATTTTATTCTGAATGTGCTTGTAAAGTAAATAATTTCACAGAATATCACTTCGGTAGGAAACTAGCGTCATTTTTTTTGGCGAACTCGTTAAGTAATGAGCTCAATGAAATTTATTCTTTCTATGAAAGATACCAAAATTAAAATATAATATAATTAAGGTTCTGGGACATTAACCTCTTGAATGTATTCCGCCCGGAAAATAACCCCCAGTCAAAACCCCCTGGACAATTAACCCCCGCCACATATAAAAATAAGTATTTTATGTAATTTTTTGGCGTTTATAATAAAGGGTCAGTATTTTAATAAAATAGTGTTTAATACAAATGGACAGTATCAATATTAATTTATTTTACTCATTAAAATACAGAATCTTTAAAATATTAATAAAACTAACACATTTCAGAAAGAGAGAGATAATAATTAATTATATATAGAAATGTATATGAAACAGATCGCCTATTTGGCAATATTTTGTATATTAATAGTGATAATAACAAATATGCCGTTTATTTATTGTGTCGAATGCAAATTTCTCGTGGTGGCGAGGAAAAAAAATCAGGTTCGTCATCCATTATCCATATTTTCTTTTATTACATATGAAGTGTATAAATGCAAAGGCAGCAATATCCAAAATATATATTTTTTAAATGCACTGTCACCGTGGAATTTGGAATTTACTGAATTCGAGATTTTATATAAATATTGATCTATCCCTTTCAAAATCACTATTCAAAACAAAGATAGCTATATTCACTTCAACTAATCAACCCCTAAGGATTTATCACGTGACAAAAAAGCCGTTTCATATTAAAGTGAGATTTGATGTCGTTTTTAGAATGAAACATCATAGCAAAGATTATATAATTAGCAAAAGCTAAAACTATTTGGTAGCAACACAGCAATATCTACATTTAAAATATTTATTTACACATGAATATTAAAGACAATTTTTTTAAACTTATTTACAATCCAATGCATATTTCATAGAATCCTGTGGAGTTTTGTTTTGTATTTATCTCAGAAATGCCTTAGGGCCGGTTGTTTCAAGTTGGATTAAAGTAAGCGTTCTCTTAAAGCATAGATTTTTACGTTCTCCACCAATCAGACGATCCGTTTTCGTAAAAATCTATGCTTTTATCGACCGCTTACTTTGATCGAACTTGAAACAACCGGGCCTTAATGAGATATTGTAGCCTTGGCTTTTATACCCCTCACTAGGCCCGTTTATCTTTTGTTTTGAATTTATTTAATTGTTTGGTGAAAAAATATGACTTAAACTAGGCTACCGGGTTTTGATGAAAAATCATTTAGATCATCTACTTACATATCGAGAGTATATTATACTGGATAGAAGGCACAAAGGCTGGAAATTCACTGCAAATGCATTTTTCGATGCTTTTTCGCAAATGTTGGTTTTTATTATTCATTTATATCAGAATGTATATGCTAGACTACAATTTTTTTAGGACGATTACTTAGATAAAATTTTTGTTCTTAAAAGTAATTAACTGAACATTATTTACAATTATGTATTAAGAAAATATAAGCAATATTCGACAGGCCGCAGCCGAAAAATTTGTTTTTATTGTCTTAGAAATGATCAATTGTGTACGCAGAAAACGTTTTCTTACGTTTGGAAAGCTGACATTAAGATGATAAATCTGTACTAAAATAATTAAGAAATGTTCAATATTAATAAAGTAATAAATTTTTCATTATCTTACTGTACGAGTACAATTTTAAGATAAGTTTTGTTCAGCGAGACTGAGCCATTCTAATTAAAACTTCATACTCAAAATAGCGTTTCCAAGATCAGTATTAAATTTTGTTGACTGCTTAGTTTGAATAATGATTTACTGCACCATCTAGTAACAAAAGTCCTAGCAGAAAGTATATTATAACCCGACAGAAAATCTTGTTGGAATTTATAAAAATCTTCCAACAGTGGAAGTTTATCGCCATCTACGCCTGCTAAGAGAAACAGAAATGACGAGATTGTCACTGATCAATGGATCAAGTGCTCACGATTTCGGGATTGATTGACGAAGTGGCAAATGAAAATAATAGTCAGTGTCCGGATCAAGAAAATAACGTAATTGCAAGCGAGATTGATTATTATTCGAAGAGAGTTTGAATCGATCGTTGTCGTGACCATTATATTTGGTGGTCAGCCAATTCAAAACAGTATCCAAATTTGAAAAAGTATGCCAGAATTTAGTTTTCAGCTCCTTGTATCAACGCTTAGAGCGAAAGACTATTTTCTGAAGCCGATCATGTTTACAAAAACAAGAGCAATCACTTATCCCCTAAAAATGCAGAAAAACTAGTGTTCATCTATCTTAATTTGCTATTGGTTAATTTTGAATACTAACCAATTTGTTGATTAAATAAATAATACACAATTTTTCTATGATCGTGTGGTTTTTATTTGCCTGCAAGTATCTTCGTTTTTCAATTTACTGGTGATAATTTTGTAAAATTTTCGCAATTGAGGTACTATCCGGTATCCGGTCGGATAGTAAAAATAGGCCGGATACCGGATAGTTACTGGATATCCGTTTCATCTCTAGAATTAATTACATATATAGCGTTTGACAAAGTACACATTTAGAGAATTCATTGTTTTATCATAGAAAATGTTTATTAAGGTAGTCCTGTAAAAATTTTTCACGCTATATACCAGTGTTTCTGAACCTTTTCAAAGTCACGGTGCACTTTTGATCATGAGGAAAAATTGCGGAGCACCAAAATCGGTCAATAATAAAAAAAATATACGGACAAAACTTTTATTACAAATAAAAGGGATTAGGTAGGTACATAGCATATTTATACATATATGGAGACACTGTAACTAAAATTAATGTAAGTAGTAGGTAATGTTGCCAAACAAAATACTGAGAAACACCACGACTTGACCTGACAGTACGACGGTTCGACACATATCACTAAAATATTTCCTGAGTGCCGGCGCCGAAACGGGGAAGTAGGGGAAGCAATTCGAACACTTGGGTTCGCTAAACGACCACCGCTCGGCAAAAAGACAGCCGCAAATGTGAGAGTGGGAAGGCGGAGGAATATTGACTCTCATTGTCCCCTTAGTGACTATAATTAATTTCATATGTGGACAATGGTGGTCAAAGTTGATTTTTTTTTAAAGTTTAATAGCTAGTAATGTGTTATTCCAAAGGTAATGAAACTATTTAAGATTGATAGTTTAATAGTTAAACTACCATAAGAGTTGATTTTCATAGAGTTTAACAAAAATTGGAAATAATATTTCCTGGCGTATCCTAGTGTAATGCAAGTATTCGGATGAATTTCATTACGCACAATAAAGTATATTGCTCCCAAAATTCCGTAAATCAATTGTAGATTTTCTCATTAGCGACATCTGTGGGGATTTAGGGGAATGAAAATGGCTTTGTACAGGCCGCATGGAAAAGGCGCTTACAACTCATATATGAAAGCTTCACGCAATTTGAAGCAATATACAACTTCCAAAAAAATGCAATTTGAAGCAATATACAACTTCCAAAAAAATGAATAAGCATGGTATATTCTATCATGGGTGGAAATGGCGAATGTTACAATTGTGTAAAGTGATCACTTAAGCCAACCATAAAAAGGCAGGTCATAAGTCCTGTTACACCCAAATGACTTCTATACCTACTTTCCCATAATTAATACAGTTTCGTCTCTGTGAGATATCTATAATATACACTAATTAGTACATCTATTTATTCTAACGAGTTTATCGAAACGTAAGAGGAGAAAAAGGTGGTTGGTGCGGAATTGTTTACTGCAAAGAGAAAGAAGGATGGATATTCTATGCGATCTTAGAATGTCTGACGGATCTTTTGTCAATTTCACTCGAACGACAACAACTGATTTTGAAAATTTATTACAAATAATCGGGCCTTCCATAGCTAAGCACGATACAATATTACGGAACGCTGTTGGCCCTCACATCAGACTTGCAATTACAGCTCGATCAGTTGGATAACAATCTCGTTTCCCTACACTAATGTCATGTGTCATGTTGAAAGGTATAGCGCATGCGCATTCACTTGTAAACATACCACGTGGTACTGACGCGCGGCGCGATGTCGCGGTGAGCTCGATCGGGAACCGTGCGCATGGCAACGTTGCCACGGCACGTATAAATGCTGCGCTGTGTTGTGCGCGACGTCGCGGAACATGGCATACATGGCTTAAATGACTCCCATTAATTGACACTAATTGTCATTAATTACATGTCAAACTGTCGTAAGTACCTACCTATAATTGCGCTAAAGCTGTTACAAATTTAATAATATTTTTAAAATAATGTATTAATTGTCCATTCATACTAACACATATGATATTTACCTAAATACTGATATATCTTATGCTTTTTACACAGTTTCTTATACTGTGAAGTTCTTTACCTTAAAACACAGATAATACGTTAAAATGTGAGGCGGTTTCTCTAGAATCGACCTAGCCTAAAAATATTCTTAGGTTTTTACGGCCGTTCTGAATCTTCTGGTTTGAGTTTTCTGGGATATTCTGTCGTGTTTCTACTACCTACCTTTCTGGCTGACGTTTTGGATCATATTGCAGTTATTACCTATTATGGACTGATGTGTTGTGTTACAACGCAGAACTCAAAACGGAAGGCCTAGCCTATGTGAGAAATCGCCACAATTCCTTCCTGAAAATAATTCTTGAGGAGAATAAAAAAAATACCGAAATTAATTTTTATTTAAAAAAATAGTTATCCCTATTGTATTTTGTAATATTATTTCAAAATATTTTATTGTATGTTTGGTTACCACTATTTTAAACACATCAGCCATCTCTCTTTCGGTTTTTAGAAATGCTCGATTTTGCAATCAACTTATTTTACTTTTTGTCAACGTGATTTCTATCTCACTTTTTTGTCACTTTTCTGCCACTCAATTGTTATCGGATATCCCCAAACTAAAGCTGTTACAGAATTTTTTAATTTTGTACTTTTGAAAGCAAAATGAAGGAATACAATTTTATTTTACTTTGTTAAGTAGTTTAAAGTAAAATAAAACGTAAACTTCTTCCGCAAATGTTGTAAAAAACGTTTCACTAACAATTCTAATTAAAGTTCTGCGTTTTTCTGACATTGCGCCCAGTGTAAAGGTACAGATGGAAAACGAAGGGATTCGTTGCAAAGAAAAGTTTTCCAAGAGCTACACCCCTTAATTTACGTTTATTTAATAATAATATGTTCCCGGAAGGTTTTCTCTAAGCTCAACTGACGTCAGACATTGACTCGGAGTAGGGGAGAAAGGAGTAATGGGAGCCACTTAAGCAAGAAATAAAATGAAACACGAAATGTTTGTTTAAACTTTACGAAAATCAAATTAACTATTATGATAGTTTAACTATTAAACTATCAGTTTTAAACAGTTTCATTACCTTTGGAATAACACATTACAAGCTATTAAACTTAAAAATTCAACTTGACCACCATTGTTCAGATATGAGGGTAATTATAGTCACTAAGGGGACAATAGGAACAGGAGTCAGCCTAGCCTAACAATTGTCACACACGTAACCTTATGGTGAATCCCAGCCAGTGCACTGTGCGTGTGCCCACAACCCGCAAGAAGAGCACCTGTACCATTCTTCATTGTTGCGACCAAATTCACCACAAAATAGGCAATTGTTCATATCGTCATCTTCGTCATCACATATCTTATTAAGATTAATATCTGATTCCGAAGAAGTGTTTTGCTCTTGGAGTACGCACCTTTTGGCCTTATTTTCTACCTTTTTCTGAGGTTTTTGCTTCTTGTTTTTTGATTTCGGCACTATGTTTTTTTCTTTTGCTTCTTTAGCTGATGGGAGTAGACTCTTATTGCCCGCATTGCAGTGACTCCTGTTACCCGATTATTTCTATAAGCTTACAGTCACTCAATAAACTAGTTTAAATACTCAGGTTTCTTGTAATAATGTACTCACCACTTATTTCGTGTACTCGTAAAATTACTTGGAATGGGCGTGTAAACGCGCGGCAGCCTTCCTGTGCAAACAATGGACGCGTACTGAGCGAGCAATCAGGGGAGTGTGAACTGTCACATTACGAGTCTTGGGCCATTATTCGTTTGCTTAAATACTTTCGCATGGATGCTAGAACATTGACCACCATTGCCCTCTGACTCCCATTACCCCTTTCTCCTTTACACAGCGAGCGCTCTTTATTATTTGTATTTAAAATTTTGAAGAACCAACCCAAAGTCTATGCTCAAACAAATACGTATGTATAATATACGAGGTACTCCAGAATGTGAAGATCGTTTAGCTTTAAAAAAATGATAACATTATTTATTTATGAAATAAAAAAAAATACAGGGTGCAACAGAGCTAGTCTACAATACTTGTGGATTCCTGCCTTAATTACGAGTCCATCCTCTCTGCCTACCCTGCGGAGAAACAGCGTGAAGGTAAATTAGTTAGTTCTTTATGCTTAGAAAAATGTGAATATTGCCCAAAGCAAGGAAGCATATAAGTAGGTACATTACATATGTATGTGTTATCCTTGATCGAAATTCATATGTTCGGAAGTCACATGCTCGAAAATCCCTTATTCGAAGTTCTCATACGAGTATTCATGAAATTCACGGTGGATGATCGAAAATTTCTCAAATCAGCCCAAGGCTTTTGCTGGGCAATTTAGGACACAATTGATCAAAAACGCTGGCGGTGGAGGACTAACTGTAACAGTGGGACTTATTACCTATATAATGTTCGTGAAAAACATAAAAATGTTAATGTACGAATGCTTAATATAGAAGGTGATTATGTGCATAAATAGATTATGGTATCGTGTGTTAAAAAAATATAATTCATTTTTATTTTTTATAATTTAATAAGGAACAAAGCAACTGCTTAGCGCAGGTCCGCCAGATGCTATAGCAAAGATCCGACTACGCGTGACCTATTTCCCTAGTACGACATCCTTTGTTCCTGTTTCTTTAGAGGCGTAGCGAATAATGTAAACAAAATTGCGATGACTGGGTCGGCCGGGAGGTGCACGGTGCAGCGTTGGACAGGTACAATACAGTATACGTACATATGAACGGGTTCACATGTCATAATGAACAATCTCATACACCATATAATATGACTGTAGGGGGACCCGGGGTGGAACGGGGTGGCTAAGCTTTGATTACAATTTGTGAGAGTTTGAAAGTAATAACACCATTATTTGTTAATTTATATTTTTATTTACTTATTTCTCTTCAAAGAAACTAAAGCTAAACTTTTCTAAATTAATAATTACTATCGAAAATATGTGTTTGAAAAAAAAGGGAAATTTTCCATTCTGCCCCAGTCCCCGGGGCACAATGGGGTACCAATTATTGACAAAGTTTGCAGATGAGAACACTGTCATCATCATCTCTGTAGACCAGCACACGCCATGTGTACCCTTTTTTACAAACGCCATAAGAACACCAGCCTTCATTAGACTTCTAGCACAAATCATGGCATTACAAGCAGGGCACGTCTTCTTCTTTCGAGCTTTCTTCAGATTCAGTTACGATTATTTCTTTGGCTTTGTTTTCGTTCCTTTGGGTTTGTTTTTTTTTCTTTTAAACATCAGTATTTGTTTAATTTTTTATTTTTTCACTTCCTTGATATTTTATGTATTTTTAATAGATTCTTCTAATTCAGTCTGGAGAAGTGCAAATATTATCAGGGGCGGAACCGGGTGTACCCCATTGCGCCCCACTCATTGTGCCCCAACGTAACGTTATTTAAAACACAAGTATTATGGCCGTTATATTTGTTGACCTTGAGTTATCACTAGTCTTTTAGTCAATCAAAAGTCTATCGAAATAAACCTGTAATATTAATTTCCGAATAAAGAATGGAGTAAAGTGTAATTACCTTGATGTCGCAGAGCAAATATTAGAATTTGCAAGCTTTTTCTCCTACCTTCGGTAAAATCCAAACTAAGCGCTCTCCCACAATAACAGCGACCAATCCGTAAGGTAGAGCGCAATGAACTGAACGTTTTGTGTAAAGGTTGCATATCTCTGTCGAGGGTAGCGAGCCCTACGCCCCTTTCCCATTCCGCCCCGCTACCCCATTCCGCCCCGGGTTCCCCTACCTTATTTTGTAAATAGTATAAATTACTTGGCGACCGAGTGTATACATTTGTGAATGTATTTACATATTTTTATCATTCTTCAATTTGACAAAAGTTTGATTGAGATGAGATGTTTGACTATTAAAAATTGATTTGTTACAGTTAAAGATACTGTACTGGATATAATAGGTAACGCGTCACAATTCCCAACGCATTACATATTTATTACCGTATCGCATTTCCATCTTCATAAATGAGTTTAGGTACACCTAAATAAATTATTAATGACAACAATCAATTAATTATATCAATCCCAAGATTGATACAGGCATACACAGATTTTTTTAAATGTAGTTGGTAACATCGTTATTTAAGTTTATGCCTACTACTGCTACGCTACTGCTACGTAGATAGGTAGCAATGTGGTTTTCTTGTTATGTCACCCGCAACAGTCATTCTAATTAAGTAAATACCTTTTGATAAGTTGGTTGACTATGGTTTATAATGGGAACATTTGATTATACATAGCCAGATTACACCCGGTTTCTTACATTCCAATCTTTCCATCCAGCAAGCACATAGCATACAGCGCACCTCGCTACAAAATGGTGTCTCTTGTGCAACATTAAAAAAGTAATATTGTTACTGATTAAACAAAATAAAGCAATAAAATAAAATAAAATGTTATTCTGTATAATATTTTCATATTATGACAGTTGTTCTTTTTAAAGTACCTAACTTTAATATTAATGGAAAAATATAAAAACAATAATAGAAGAAAGTCACCAAATATGGAATGCCATTTTGCTTTAGGGACATAAATAAAAAACTTCATAGAAATGAAAACAGTTTAATGTCATTACCAATCAGTCATACATTTATATGTAATAATTAACAGCCTTCTAAAAAATATATTAATTATCAATGTAAAATCGAACACAAAAAACAAAATCACAAATGAGTAACCAAATATGGAATAGGTACCCATATATGGAATATAAACTTAAGTCATCATATCCATAACAAAATTAGACATAAATATGTATGAGATCAAATAAATTTAAATAAAAAAATGTGATAAATGAAAGAAGTGCTTAATTCACTTGCAAAAGTCACAGATCCAAGTATCAAACTTTGGACCAGCACAAACATAATTTGCCCAGAGCTGATTATAGGTACATATTTGGATTTTTATACTAGTTCGAACTCGTAGATATCAATGTTTTTTTAAAGCCATGTACTCACTAGGGGACAAATTGTTCCTCAACATCACGCGCGACGTAGAGTCTACGTGACGTTTCAACGTCGCGCACTGTTCCGCGACGTCGCGCACAACATAGCGCGGCATTTCTACGCGCCGCGGCAACGTTGCCATGCGCACGGTACCCGAGCGAATTCACGGGGACATCGCGCCGCGCGTCAGTACCACGTGGTATGTTTACAAGTGAATGGGCATGCGCTATACCACTCAACATGACACATTTATTTATTTATTTATTTATTTATTTATTTGTTTACGCCCATTAGGCTTTTACATAAAGAGTATAAAATAAATTTCAAAAAGCACATACATTAAAAGTTTCAGGAATAGCACCAAATCATGAGTATAAAAATTAAAAATGACATTACACATGACACATGACATTAGTGTGGGGAAACGAGATTGTTATCCAACTGATCGAGTGAAATTGCCAAAAGATCCGTCAGACATTCGAAGATCGTATAGAATATCCATCCTTCATTCTCTTTGCAGTAAATCTTTCGCATTCACCACCTTTTTCTCCTCTTACGTTTCGATAAACTCGTTAGAATAAATAGATGCGCAGCACTAATCATCATAACCTCATCGGGCGACATTTCCGCGACAGGTGATATGTGAGTCCCGGTGAGTACACGTCAAATGACCGCGTCATTGTCCCCGAAACATGAGCGTAGATGTTGACGCGACATGCCGCGCGGAATGCTGCGCTATTTGTTCCCTAGTGAATACATGGCTTAAGTCACAACATTTTAATTACAGAAGGTTACAAAATGTTGAAATAAACATAATATCAATATACTCTAAAGTATAACACGTGTGTATACATACATAATAACCGACAATACTCATTTATTACGTTCTTTTAAAATTTTCTGCGTGATGACAAAACAAAACACGCCTGCCACACGCGTAGCGCTCGCGCAAGTGACACGATGGTGTGAGTGCGATAGTTAAGAAAGCGAATGAAATAGAAGATGGTAGTGTGCTGCGTTTCAAAGTTATATTTTCGGAGAAATCAAGGTATTCCGTATTAGGATACTATTCCGTATTTGGTGAATTTCCTCTACTCTCATGCACTGTACATTTACAGTTTTTCTAAATATTTTACCATTTCTTTTGAAAACACGTTTATCAATTTATTCTCTAATAAAAGGAAACCGAATTTTCAATCTCAGGTACGCGGACGATACAATCGCTACTTCAGAAGAATAAATGATTAAATTACTCGGTCGCATTGAAGAAGAAAGTAGAAAGTTGCTTTTTGAGGTAAATAAAGAATAATAAAAGACTCTTTGATCGATGTTACCAGCTTTCCGGACGAATTTCCCTCCATACATTGACAAGGATCTTACTCACATACAATGTCAATACTCCCATATAGATATTTCGTATTTAAATTATTCCTTATACTCAAGATTTTCAATTAATTAAAATTTAAAAAAAGTGTTAAAAGATCATTATATATTTTGACCAGTTGTCCGATGAACATAAACGAACCGACGCACGTCGAAGATGACGCGTTCGGTAATTTATACAAATATATCTTACAATGCCTCGTAAACTCGTAAACTAAAAAAAGTAATGGAAGATATACCCATAAATAGAATGCATTTTATAAATACCAAATCGCGTGAACAACGGATAACGCCAAAATGGTACTTTTAAAATTATAATTTAAAATGCTAGAATTTCTATATCTCCATTTTTTAAATTTTGGGTTGTGTAAATCAAAATGTGTTTTCGTAGCATGATTTTAATGTTTTTTTTCCTTTGTTCCCGCATGTTTTTTTAAAAATATGATATGCATATAGTCTTTATGCTATTTTTATGGAATTTTATGGAATGGAATATGGAACAAAACGCATTTAACGTGCATGCATTTTGTAGAGAAACAATGCAATGACTATTTACATACAGGGTGTCTCATAGCTAGTAGCAAAAACGTTCCAGGTGGATTCCTGCCTTGATTATGGGTCAAAAATGTCCAAGCAACCATGACCGAATATCAATAATTAAAAAAAAATATTTCTGACTTATTTTTTGCAAAAAGTTTAACTATTACCTACTACAGTAACTATATTATAGACTGTGAAAAATACATTCACTTTAACACAAGTAAAATAAAATTATACCAGCCTTGCACATGTTGAAAATTTTTTATAAGGTTATATTTTTTTTATTTGAGCTTTATTGTAGCCAAAGAATTTTTAATAATCGATATAAGTTACTGTAATAATAGTTCAAGTTTTTGAAAAAACTAAGAAATATTGAAAAAAGCAAACTTTGACATATTATATCTCTATAATTGATATTGGGACACGGTTGCTTGGATATTTTCGACTCATTATCAATGCATCTGTAAAGTTTTTACTGCTATGTATGAGACATCCTGTCTAATATAATGTGTCATTCATTCGTATGTCAAATGTGACGAATATATTTGTCAATCAATATATTATAGATGTCTCACAGTGACGAAATTAAATGTTTATGGGAAAGTAGGTATAGAAGTTCTTGGGTGTACATAGGGCTTACGATCTATCGTACGGCTGGCTTAAGTGATCACTTTACACAATGCACGTAATGTATTTGTAATCGATTATATTTGTCGTCTTCTTGAAAACTGTACTAAATACAAAGTAATTATTTGTAAAACATAATATAATCTAGGAAATATAAATATGGTAAAGGAAAATACACAGTTTAAATTGAAGTTTTGAATATGCTTCACCTTCTTAAAAGAGCGCCGACAAATCGTATCGAATATAATAATTAAGAAGCTTTTCGAAGAGAAGAAAACTAAAGAGCTTTTCATAGCAGGTAGGCACCACTCGCTTTGCAAGCTTTACATTTTATAAATTCTATTAAGGGCGACCGGGACCTAAAGCTGGCAGCCATTTCCGATAGTTGGAGAGCTTTTACATCGAGAGCTGTCCAGATCGGCCTGACGCAATATTTAAATTGTTTTACAAATCGAGTTTTGTCGAATCCGCGATCTTTGGATTGGGAGACTTAATCAATATCAAAATGCATACTTATCTATGCAACATTATATGCAATGGCGTCACGTAGACGAAATGACAGCTGCGGGCGTTTTTGCGCGAAATTAAAAATATGTAGGTAGATGAAAATGCAATTATTTGGGTAAAAACTTAGTTTATTACTGAAGTAAAGTTATTTTCGGTAATATTAGACGTGTACCTACAAAATAGAATGATATTTCAAAATCTGTCATCATGCCTATTCATGGCTGTATGGTGTATGCATATTATGTGATATAAAATCGTCTAGATTATTTTAAAACATAAATTAGTAGTTCCCGCTTAAATCAAGCCCCTATATGATATAAAAAACTGATCCTCAAATTAATATTTTCAAAAGCGAATTTTTTCGGCGTTTACTTTCGAGAATCACGCTTCTCAACTGTAGACAAACCAATCAGGATTGTCTATGCCTCTGTCAACGGTAAAGCTGCACAACTCGTTTATTTCGGTGCCGCCGTGTGACTAAATTCAAATTGCAAAATCGACCGATCGGGACGTCGGTCGGGGGTGGGAGAATGCAGAATTCTATGGACAATCGACTCAGTAAGCCGCGGTATAATTTGACGTGAAGCTACCCCGCTTTGCCCAAAGTGAAAATTATTTATAGTTATGCCAATAAAACAGTGCGGGGCTATGTGGTTAGTTTGGAATTTGTCACAGGAAACGACGTGGAAAATTTCATTTAAATCAGTTGTTGGTAAAATATTTTGTACAAAGAACGCTGGCATTACAATCAACAACTAAAGTGGAATAGACACATCATAGAACTTGCAAAAATAATAAGGAAATCTATCTACATATTCGTTAGACTAAGGAATATTTTAAGTACAAAATACGCCATTGTTCACTCTCTGCTCATATACGGCGTTATCAGATGGGGAGGTTCTTATAAAATATCTAAACTCAGTAAAAATATCTCAAAAGATCATTATAAGTTAAGAATGTTCTTAGGTTTTCACGGCCACTCAGAATCTTCAAGTTTGACTTTTTCTGGATGACCTCGGTCATCCAGAAAAATCAGCACTGGCTGAGCATTTTCTGGATACCGGTCATCATTTTGCATTCGAACCGAAAATCCTTGGAAATCCTAAGAGTCACCATACGCGTCTTATCAAGGAAGCACTAGAAATCTACAAGCACCCGATAAACATTAATAGAGATGATGGTCTCA
The DNA here is from genome assembly GCA_016648135.1 of Agrypnia vestita. Classification (NCBI taxonomy): domain Eukaryota; kingdom Metazoa; phylum Arthropoda; class Insecta; order Trichoptera; family Phryganeidae; genus Agrypnia; species Agrypnia vestita. The sequence continues at coordinate 43,405 of JADDOH010003722.1, read as the reverse complement.
AATTAAAAACATCTTAGTATCCGGCGCTTCAAAGTCATTCTCGTCGCAGACTCCGCAGAGATAGAGATCAGACAACAGATGAATCATACACACAACACAATACAACACATCACGACTTCGGCACGGTATTGCAAGCCGATACTTAACCACAACACCAACATTCAAGACAACACATCAGCCCTGATGATGGACCCTGCGACGGAATCCGAAACGTCCGCCCGAAAGGTCGTAACAACATGGCATAATACCCCAGTAAACACAAACTTGAAGATCATTATAAGTAATAATGAAAAAAATCTTTTTCAACAAAAGTTCTTTTTAAATTGTTTCCAGTACCAAACGTGGATGATGTCTTCTAGCAAGTTTACATATTGAAAATGCAAATTCAAAACAGTTTTAAAGAAAACTATTTAAATACAAAATGAAAAATATATATCTTCAAAATAACTTTATTCAAATAAAGTACCTTTAGTTAGTGATTTATTTCGCTGATTATAACACTAATATTTGTCCAAACAGTTCATCTTTCATGTTCCATCTATGTGGTCTCATTATCATTCCGCCAAATGAAAATAATCATTCAACAGGAGCAGTAGGTACTTGGTTAACAAGTATTATATTTAATGAAAAGTTTTTTACAGTAGGATATCGTTCGAGGAATTTAATATAGTGTCATTATCTTTTAAATATTGTGGTGTTTCCAGATCTATTGTAATGTTGGCATTATCACCAGCTACAGAAGAGTTACGTTCATAAAAAAGGAATTTTCGATGAAATTAAATGTGCGTAATGTACGAAGTATGAAATAAAAAATTAAGGATAAGCATTTTGCATTAATAATAAACGTATTTTGAATAAAATAGAAAATTCATTTTGAAAAAAGGTATTTCAAATACAAAAGTATTAATTTTAATTAAACAACTTTGTATTAACCACTTGTTTGCTAGATTACATAATGGATAGTTAGTTTGCGTCCGTCCTGATGAAGATACAGTGGGGTCGAAATCGGTAGACGTAGGGTTGCTAGTTATGTGGTCAACACAAAGTTGTTAAAATTAAAATTAATAATTATTTCCAACCACAAAGTTAACACTATAAACTTCGAAAATATATAAAAATAGGTATTTTGTATTTGCATTTCAAATATACGTATTTCAAATAATTCACATCCCTGGAAACTACCAATAACTGTGATGGATATTAATTTCATGGTTAGGTGATGAGAGAAAGACAAAGAACTCAAACAAATCGAAAATTCGGCCGACGTTTCGGATCCCATTGCAAGGTCCATCATCAGGGTTGACGTAAAAATGACGTACTTTTATTATATATTTCGGCCGCCAGTTAAGGCTGTGAGAACAGCGTTATCTAGAGCAGCGTAGCGTCTTGATAACGTTAGTGATGTAGATTATTAATTAGGGAATTATTCGTTTTTGCTGCATATACCTCATTATATCTAATATTATCTATACCTCATTATTATTTGAGCCATTTGGTAACGTTAGTGATGCACATTGTTACGTAGAAAATGATTAAATTTAATTAATGATTAATATCAACGACATATTCAATGTAGTAATGGATGCACTTATAGTTTGAATTTTGATTTAATTGAAATATAAAAAAATCTTCTTCTTCTTCTGCTTCATCTAGGACTGCGTCTTGTCATTGCTCGGAGCCTGTTCCTGGGATACAGATGTCCAGCTATCTCGCCATCTTTTATGCGGTCTTCCTGGAAGTCTGGTACCAGACGGCAGCTTGTTCGCTGCTATGCTCACTACTCTCTCAGAACAAGCTCTCTCCACATGATCTCTCCAGTAACGTCTTCTAGATCTTCCCCATCGGACAATATCCTCGTCGTCACAAGTCCTTCGTATTTCGCAATTCCTCACTCGGTCTCGGATTGTCAGTCCTGCAATGGGTCGGAGAGTCTTCATCTCAGTTGTTCTTAGGAGATTTTTTGTTCTGGTAGTGTCAGCCCTTGTCTCGATACCGTACGTCATGATTGGGCGGACACAGGTCTTATATATCTTCACTTTGCTCTCCTTGAGCATATGTTCGTTTCTCCAGACAGCATTTCTCAAGCATCCAGCAATAGTTGCGGCTTTGTTTGCTTGCTCTCTTACTTCTTCGTAGAGGTCGTTGGATATCTCGACACCCAAGTACTTGAAGCTCGTTACTTGCTCTATTATTTTATCGTCAATTGCAAGCTCGCATGGAATTGGCTGTTTCGATGTCACCATGCTCTTAGTCTTAGCTACGGAGATTTTCATGTTGAATCTTTGTGAAGGTATATGGAATTTGTGCAGAAGTTTTTGAAGATCGTCTTCGGAGTTGGCTATTAATACCGCATCATCAGCATAGCATATTATATCTATCTTTATAATAAAAAAATAAAAAAATCTAATGTTTTCAATGTCATTGTTTTCATTTTATTGGATAACAATTTTGAAATCATACTAATGTTGATAACGGAATGAGATCAAGTATTGGATTCTAGGAAAATACGGACGGGCAACGAAATTACTATTATTGTTGACTATTTATTTAGATAACGGTGACTAATTTTCTTATCATAATAGTAACTTAATAGTAAACTTATCTTAATAGTTACCTTCAAGAGATTGAAATTTCGCCTCTTGGTAGCCGATAATTAAACGTTGCATAAATAAACAAATAAGTATCTACCCTATTTGAATATTCATATTGAAAAGCAATGAAAGGGTAAATTATTCTGTTCAATATTCCTTCAATTTGCATTTTATTATTACAATTTCCTGTACTACATTACATTACCGATCTATAAAATGTTTTCTGTTATTTTGGGCGAAATTAAATTTCAGGAAAGGATCACTTCTTTTATTGTTCTTTTTGATAAGTTTATTATAAAATTGCTATCCGTATTCCAATATAATAATATCATGGGCGTGCGTAACGTATTTTTTTCAAAATGAGTTCTTTTTTAATTATAAAATTAATGATGAACTTAGAGCACAGAAAACAAGGAAAGCGAGAGAATGGCAAGAAAGATACAGGGTGTGACACGGCTAGTTCAGAATATTTTAAAGGTAGATTCCTGCTTTAATTATGAGTCGAAAATGTTCAAACAACTATGACCATAATCAGACAATAGTTATGGAGTTACGCAGTATCAAAGCTTGTATTTTTTTTCAATATTTTTGACTTATTTTTTAGAAAACATTGAACTTTTATTACAGTAACTTATATTGATTACGAAAAATTCATTCGTTTCAATATAAGTAAGATAAAATGATAAAAAATCTGCAAAATTTGAATAGAATTTTTTACAATTGAAATTTGCTGGTTTTTATCATTTATTTCTTATCTTTATACTAGATCCCCATAGCTATTGATATTTAAGCAGGAATCTACCTGTATGGTGTTGAAGATTAGCTCTATTACACCATGTACATAAGTCTTGGCGTTGCTAGGAAAAGAAACCAGACGAGGAAGACTTTGCACGACTAGAAGTAGTGTATTCAGGCCGGCCACCTTAGCAAGACTACAAAGGGGCGCGCCTATAAATAGAGCACAGGCTCTCGCGCTCTCTCTTCCATTAGCCAGCGGGCAGTTAGCACTGGAATTAGGTTAGGATCGGTCGACACAAGCATCTGAATATGCTGAAGCAAATCGCAACCATCTGGCCTTTTATTTGGTGTTCATATCTCGGGATTGGGGATATATAACACAAGATTACCTAGATACTTGAAGAATCGTCGAGCTTGTATGCGAAGATGTATGAATATAGATGAGACGATAGTTGTGTGTCAACACAAAGGGTGTCACTCTCCATCCTCTCTGCCTGTTCCCGAAGAGAAATGGCGTTACGTTTAGTTAGTTAATATTTAAAAATGACAATCGTCCTATTCTGAGAATCGCAAAACCGCTATATTTATTTTTGATGTTTAGAGCGTTAGTTTTGTGGTTGAACATAACTACTAATTTTAATTAATTAAAAAACATTATATTAACCACTTAACTAGTAATTCTACGTCTACCGGTTTCGATATCACTGTATCTTCATCAAAACAGACGCAAACTAACTATCCATTACTTATTCTAATTAATCAATTTTTGTAGTTGAGAAGTGGACGCCGAAATGGGGAATATAACAAGTAACGGGTTATTCATAAAATTTAAAAAGAGAGAGATAGACATACTTACACTTTCTAGAAAACATCTTTACCGCTTTCTGGCCAACCCTACCCACCAGGTTTTAAATGTGTATTAAATTGGGAAAAAAAAATTAAATAATACAATATTTACCATGATGCAACAGGTGCCTGCTGATAAATACAAATAAACTTTGGCACAATAGCTTTAGTGTTTACTCTCTGACCATTAGATGTTGAAATGCTTATAAATTAATTGAAGAGAAATTGTTGACCAGATGTTTCCTTACAAAATTGTTTCCGTTCTCAGATATTGTTAACCGTATTTCTCACAACAAACACTTCATACAATGGTTTATTTTATAAGGTCACACAATAATAAAATATATTTTTTAACGTCCATCTGAAGATAACATATTTTTTATTGTCAACATAAGAATATACAAATCGCATGATTGCATCAATTTATTATTTTTCCACTTAATATTAACATATTGAGAATACATTGAACTAACTGAATGCTGATAACAATACAACGGCGTCACGCAACACAGGATCAGTCATGCGTGACCGAATTCTCTCTCTCGAAGAATCTATGACATTCCATTACGTACTAAAATATTACATTGGAAAAGTCTGGAACGTTCTACGGGTCTCTCGCAATCTCTAGAATAAATCTGACTAAAGGAATTTATCTATAAAAGGCATCACGCACCCTGGGGTCAGGCAATTCATTTCGTGACGACAACAAGTGCGATATTTCCGTAGCGTTAACCAGCGTGATAAGTAATGTAAACGCAATATCAGTAAGCAAACAAGCCCAGTGATATCAGCGGAATAAAATAAGAATACCGGGGCGAGAAGTTTCTACGTGCGAACATTGAACGGAGTACCAGAAGTGAACAAAGCAATAGAAAGAGAGTTGATTAGTGCGAATCAAGGAACAGTACAATAATAAGTGTGTGAAATATTCGAGAGACATTTAGCAACTATAATATAAAGAATGGTACTACAATTTAACTAGTGTCCAGTGACTATCCTTTGGTAATAAATTAAACTAAATTGATTTCCAGGGTTCATTTGTCTCCCAAAGTCACGTCCCGTGACAATATATAAGTTATATAACATAACAAGTAACAATAATATAACACGACAAGTTAAAAAATGTAAGAAAAAAAATTAAAGTATAATTTTGGATTTTTCAAATTTATAATGGTTTTTTTCATACAAGTTGTATGGAGATTCCGATAAGATAAGGTAGACACGAAACCCGAAAATGAGAAAGGGAGTATTGTAAAAACTTCGTTTTTATGGGTTAATTTTTTTTAGATTATTTTTCAGTTTCAATTTCTTGTAGTTTAGCTTCCATGCAAGCTTATTTTTAAACAGTTTTTCAAACAGTTCAAATCTAAAGCTGTGATGTATTCCCGCCTGGGAAAGCAGTGTTTGAAATAGGTAGAGTAAAACGCGGCTTGGTGTTTTACTCTTGGTTTATTTTCCAATAGATTAGCCGACCGAGCGTAAACTATGATCCTGACTAGAGTAATAGGAACCGGGAAGTAAAAGAGAGCGTGCGCCCGCGTGTTCCCGTTTTTGTGTGCTCGCATCCCCCACCATCTTCGCGCCTCGCGCCTCGCGCCTCGGGTGGCGAGCACACAAAAACACGACAAAAGCAAAGGCGGGTAGTACTATAATTTTAGAGTTATAAATTGGATATATATTTTTAAATAATAATAGGTTGCATACGTGCTTATGACGATTGATAATAAAAAAATATGGAAAATTGCCTAATTTAATTTTGAAAATGTATATTTTTTTAACGCTTCAACGGGCCATGAGGCCCACTAACAGAAGCGAAACATATCAAAAAATCACTCACGCGTGAGTAAATCATTAATTTTTATTGTGACCTCACCAGGATGGGATTCGAGCCCCGAACCCCCGATCGGAGAAGCCAGAGGGCCGCTGAGTTCTTACTTATTCCATCTTTTTAGACGTTTAATACATCTATCATTTAATGTAATAAAATAAAATATCATTTTAATATTCAAAAAAATCTGTCATTTATTACTGTTATTAATATTACGAATATCAGGAAGGACTACTGCGAATAAAGATTTACAACTCAAGGGCGTACATTCTACACTGCGTCACGCCATAAATTACATAAAATTGTATTTTTTATTACACATACGTAATTCTGCGTACGCCGAATATAATACGATGAAATTTAACACAGAGATGTAAAAAATAGCATAATGCAAATTCAATATAAATTGTAAAGGTATTTTTATGGCTTGTAATGCGTCAATGCAAAAATGCATCTGTAATAGATAAATGCAGCTGTAATAGACAAAATTAAATATATAAATAGACAAGTTTTATTCTATTAGATGTAAGCAAAATCCTTTTTTTTGCTTACATTTAAGGATATATCTAAGGATTACACGATTTTCATTTAAGCCATGTCACATCTACGACGTGCATATACATTTTTACACAAAATTTATTATATTTTGTTGTTTTAATGATTTTGACGATTTTCCTTGATTTCATGTATTATTCTTATCCTTTCTACTATCATTTCAGTGTTGATATATAGTTGGTATTTTCAGTCAGATGAAACTTTGGTGATCGAGGGCTTCAGCGAGTAGTGGCTGTAATAGGTAGCAAGCCATCCAATAAAAAACTGGATCTAACGATAAGTAAGATCTAAGCTCTTTCTTTATGCCGCCTACGCCATTTACCTTCGATCAATACATCATTGGTCATTAAAGTATTAACAAGAATAATATAATAAAATATAATAATAATAAAATATAATAAAGTATTAATAAGAATAATTAATAATAATACTAATAATAATATAAACCAAATTTCGCCTGTAAAGATATTCAATAAGCCTCAGTGCATTATTATGAAGATTATAACCTATTTTACTCTGTGTCTGTTTTCTTTGCATTGAAGCCAGAAGATGCCAGAAAATTCTCCTGGTAAGGTGCGTTACTTCCTTTTACCCTACCATATCTACCATCACAAATCTTCCATAAAAACTTCCCACTCCATGAAGTTCAGGGTCTCTTCAGACAACGTATCTATCCATCATTTTGGTACTCTTCCAGGTCTGTATGTCCCACATTTCTACGCTGTAATATTGACCCACAACGCGACCGAAAATTGTAAGAATCTGTGGTATGTAGGTACTACTGTAGAGTTTGATGTGATATCATTTTTTCATTCATGCGTATTCATGCGTCATGCTTTCCAGGGGATAATTTCAGTACACTTCGACTCGCAGCCCCTATGACTCCCAGCAAGCTAGCTTTTCACCAGTATCTCAAATTGACTCACTCGGGTGTTTATAAACTAAAATGTAATGACGGTCCCTCTTTTTATATTGGAAAAACTATTGTAAAAACGGAAACAGGTAAGTCTAACTTTATTTATATCTTGCAATATTTAATTATTAATGAAGTATTAATTTAATGTTGCGTTTCTAAATTATGTTAACTTGTGATAATAATATGTGTTATAGAGACACATGATAAATGTCAATGTCGGTGAGTAAATTTTTGTAGGCTCGGCACATTCCCACTATGGGTGAGCATAATCGGAATTGGTACGAGCAACAGGAATGTGGAAGATGCATTGTATTCTAGTAGCTCTTGCTGTGACGCCGTAAACTTAGGCGGGGTCTGGAAACTGACTACTTCGGTAGGACTCTCAGGCGCCTGGAAAACGAGCGGTTCCAGGAGTTGGACAGAAGGATTAGACGGATCACGATCGAAGTTTGGCAAGAAAGATGGGATGCCGCTACCACCGGGAGGTGGACCCACAGCTTCTTCCCGAGGGTGGCGGTGAAAGAAAGAAAGGATTCCGAAGGGTATTTCCCCACACTGAACCACCACACAGTACAGCTGCTGTCGGGTCATGGAGAGTTCAGATCTAAGTTACATGATCTTGGGCTCTCCACCCACCCTTGGTGCGTCTGTGCTCGTGTGGCCCAGACTCCGGGACATATCCTGTGGGACTGTTCTTTGATGAGGGATGCAAGAGAAGCTTTGATTGAGGGCATAAATGGGCCACATGGAACAGGTCGGCGTCTTACAAATGCCGACCTTGTGAGTTGTGAGGATAACTTCAGACTTTTTAAAGTGTTCGTGGGAATTTGGGTGACCCGTTGGGAAATCCTGAGGGGTCCTGCTCAGTGGTCCTGATGTACCCTTGACCATGCTGCCCTACATTGGTCTTTCTTTGTTTTTTTTTTTAATAATCTTGCTTGCAATTTCACTTTTTCTGTTTATTACTTCTATTTTCTATTTACATTCTTGTTAATTTCATTGTGTTTTCTATCGTTATTTTCCATTTTATTTGCACAACAATGTTATCTTTCTGTTTTGTACCATATTTTGTCAATTTTACGTTGTCTCTCCTGATCGGTGTCATACCGGTGGTTTTACCTTTTCTGACACAAGTGCTACATGTTTTTATTTTTGTTTTGTCCCTTTCCCTCCAAGGAGGGGTGTTGATTTATTTTTGTCCCGTGCGATGTCTCCTCGGGTGTTCTTATGTCGTATTTTTTAGTTTATAGATGTTCTTTTATTGTAATTTTGTAAAACCTCTTTAAAAATAAAGACTTTTAGCATGGGACATTGAAGGTTTTGCGCGACCGACTCGCCCGGTCTTGCTTCTTGTAATGCTGGGACGCAAGGCCGGGCGGAGAGGATGCTTTAGCATAAAATAATGCCAACCAGGCGGCGAATGTGTTGGGTTGATATGGACGCTTCGGCGCATAAAACAGCCCAGGGTATGTGGTGGGTCACCTTCAATGTGTGACGTGGATGTTGATAAGTGATAATAGGGGTGGACAATTAAATTGGTTTCGACAGATCTTATGCAAATTAAAAATTTCAAGAGCTGTGCTTCTGTCTTTTAAACTTAAAATGTTGAAATAACTATGTGAAAATATAAAGCAAATTGGATGATTTAAGCTAGTAAAAGGAAAAAATAATATTTTGCAGATTTGACAGTATACGTACGTCGATATATTATAGTCCACGCACGAACCTCCAACAAAATGTTTCAATATTTTCTTAAACTATTTCAAGCGTTCTTTTTCTTACATTCTATTCATTCTGGGGGGGCTTCCGATAAAATACATTCTATGTTGAGAATATGTACTTATTTTTTACACAATTTTCTAATATTATATTCAATTAGTTTGCCATCCCTGACGTAGTCTGACTGTATTCTTCACCTGTTATTTCAATAACACACAGTAGATAAATAAATTTAGACTTTCAAAGTATTTTCAACACCAATAGGCTTTCAAGACTAAGCAATTACATTAAATTTAATTTCATCTAAGTGGATTATTTCTGGCGACATTTATTTAGGGAAAGTCATGCGTATGTATGTGTGTGTATGTGTGTGTTATTGTAAAAGTCAGAAAATTTGTAAATCTAGGTTTGACCGGTAAATCTTAGTATTATATTAAAAGGTGACAACACTCAGAAAGTAAGCTTGTAAAGCTTCCATTTTGAGCTTTCACCAAACCATTTTGGTAAATGCGTGCATTTATAGTGCAAACACCAATTGAATATTGGAAATAAATAATGCAAAAAACCACACCAAAAAACTAAAACTAATTTGTTTAAGACAAGTATAGAGATTGGCACTATATGCTTTCGCCAATACATTAAACACTGCACTGAAGTTCTATCTGTGTTAATTTCCTAGTTTTATGGGAATGCATATCGCAAAGTGCTAAGTACCGCGTCATTTTTTATATATAAATAAGGCACTAAACGACATGAGTATTTTATAGTTTTTAGTATTAAAATGACTAACTAAAGTGAGGTACCGGCCTGTAGTAGTGTTGAAAATATTAATGAAAATATGCGTAAAATTGCACATAAAGAGTGAAAATATCTTAAAATGAACTTTCTGGCACTTAGTGCTTTATTCATTTCCAGTATTCAATTGTCAAAAGTTCGTTTTATTTTATTGTGTTTGGTGTTGTGTGCTTACGTTATAAAAAGTTATCTTTGTCATTTTCAATTGAGCAGTTAGGTTAGATTAGGTTAGGTTAGCTTAGGTTGCTTAAGTACGTGAATAGCTAGGTGAGTAATGAGCGTGTTGGACCTGCAGACTATTGAGGTTGATAAATGCTGTCAACGACCAATAACAAATTCAACTTAAAATTTTCCTTGTTACTAGTATGTAAATATTCATTAGTTGTTTGAATACCATACTATACATCACATGTTGCAATACACGAAAGAGTGAAGATTTTTTTCTACGCATTCGGTCTTTAAGAGCCGGTCAATAATCTTCACAGCTACGGGGATCGTCAATACTTTTTTAAAATGCACAAATTGGAGTCCCGACGGAAAATATCCGACATTGCAATACTACAAAAAAATTGATGCTGATATTATTGCAGACACCTCAACATAATTTAAAAAAAAATACCTACACAACATTGATTTTCTTGACAATAATCTGAACCCCCCAGAACATACAATATCAATATCAGTTTCGTTCATGATCGCATTGCATTGATAATTTAAATGTATGTATGTTGCTAGAGCAGACCGAAGATATCTGTAATTATCATATTGGGTTGCATGGTAAATTCTAGTTTACACCGGTTGTACGCGACGCGATTCGCCGCGTACATGGGGATGGCGGGAATATTCGGCGGGAAATAGGATAAGGAATAGGAAGGTTAAGAGGAATGACGAGACGAGAAATGGACTGTATTAGTTGAGAAAGGGAGGGACATTTGGCTCACCTTTGTCTCTCGGCGCCCTTCCAGATGTCGCCTTACCAAACACTTGATTCTCTCAATCACAATTAAACACAAGACGAAAATTCACAGGGCAGGAGGCGAGAAAGTCTGTCCTGTGGCGCTTTAACAACGAGATAGCGAGACTTGTCGAAACGAAAGGTAAACTGGTACTCTGGAAGTTAGGATAAATTTGCCACATAAAAAAAACAATCGATTTCTGTGCCAACGTGACGTCACGAATATCGAACACCGGTAAATTTATGATTGACTGATTTTCGGACTTCTATAGTAACATATACACACGAGTGTAGTCCAAGAATCAAGAAGTGTCCAATTTTCTCGAAAGTAAAAGAAAGACGTTCTCTGACAAATTTGGAAGGATAGTTGTTTTTGCTATAAAGAAAATCGTATCGGTAAGCACCATCAATCCAACTTAATGTTTCTTTGTTTTTGCTACTCTCGTTCCTTTAAAAGGTTTCGTACAAAAGTGGCTACACGACAATATTGTTTGTTTTAATTTTTTTTATTACAACCACTTTATTTATCTGACGAGGACAAAGGCGGTAAGACAGAGGATCCACCCTGGGAAACTGGAATTGAAGATCAAAGAAATTCACAGACAACAGTTTAGAAGTATGTTCAGTAATTGTGTTTTATAAAACGATTTCCCAGACGAATAATTGTTTATATGATTTAATGAAAAAAGTTGAAAATCAGGGATTCGTTGGAAATCTAAAAATATGAATCTCTCTTGCTGGAAAAATACTTAATAGGATATAATTTAATCCTTGAGGATTTAAAAAAGGATTCTTAATAGACTTAATTATATTAATATAAGAGTATAAAAGTTACGAACTATACGAATGTTATAATGAGTTTAAAATCTTTTAAAAATGTAGATTAAAACAGCATTCTCCATATATCAGTGTATTAGTACCCGTGAGCGTCTTTAGTGGCCAGTCACTCGAATAGGCGGTGACGTATTAGTACTCGCTGTGCAGTGCAGTGTACCGGTCGTTTATTTTACAAGTACCAACCTGCCCATCACTCATAGGTACATTATCAATAAATTAAAATAGAATTTAATTTAGAAAATAATCTGTCGGAATCGGCAGATTTCTGATGACTCAAGACTCAGATTCAGAATGACTCCAAGCTGGAGTACTTTTTAGTACACAGTTCTAGTTTTATCTTCTATGTATTAGTATTGGTACAATATTGTGTTTTTTGTCTATAAATAAATAAATGCTACAGTGGAAAAAAAATAATCGTAGTTATTACTCCTTTGCGTACACAAGTATTGTATTATAGTTCAGAATATTTTGACTACGTTAAGATTTTTCAAGAACACAACACCGGATTTTGTCCCCAGGAGGACATCATTAATCAAGATAAATATTATAGATGTCTCACAGAGACGAAGCTATTTTTTATATGGGTAGTATGCAAGTCTTTTTGGGTGTTCATAGGGCTTACGACCTATGAACACCCAAAAAGTAAGTAAAGTAAGTAAATTTACACAATGTAACGTTCACCAAATCCACCCAAAAAGACTTCCATACCTAATTTCCTATATAAAAATAGCTTCGTCTCTATGATATATGTATAATATATATATATATTGATTAATGAATTATAGTATTGCAATCATATAGTTTAGTATTATATCATATAGTATACTAATCATTGTTTAAAATGATGGTAAATATGTAAAATTTATTCTAATTTAGAATTAATTTTACGTATTTGCCATTATATTACCCTTATTAAATTTAATTTAATTCTTTAACGACCATTTTTAGATTAAGAAGTTCCCGAATGACAAGTTCTTGGATGTCAAAAATTACTTTTGTAGGAGGAACGAAGATTGCCATGGCGCAAACTTCAAAACGGAGCCGGCGTTTCAAGGTTTAATCATTTTATCCGATATTAACCTCTTTGGGTGTTCATTACTCTAATTAAAGCAGAGGTAATTCAAAATCACATTTCTCCCTGCGAATGGACCCAGGCAGATGGAAGGTTTAACACGTCTCCACCTAGCGACAGTAATATCTATTTAAAGGATACGCCCCACTCGAACGTGAATTTCCCGACAAACGTATTAATTCATACATACACCTACCTTCAATGTTACGCTTGTCTTTTGGGTAGGTTTTTGTTTTACGTCAAGATCGGAAGCAATTTATTTATTTATGAAATCCATATTTAACATTAACATTTTTTTTACATTTTACATTTTCATGTACATAAATGAAAAGGCGTTAGTGGAATATTATTACTCCACCGTGGGCTCCAGTTCATGGGCATGTGTTAGTACATCTACTCCTAATCCCACTACAAAATAGTTTTTGTAGTGGGATTAGGATAAAAAAAGAAATATGGGAATATAGATTATAAATTAATTCAACTAGATAATTTTAATGCTGTTGTGAAGTTAATTTTCGTTTAATGTCCTGTGGTTGTAATTTACGTTAAATGAATTTGTGGATCTAGAATGAGTTTTGTTTAGTCTTGCAAAGAGGGAGATGTCTGCTGTTACGATTTGGGATATGGAACGATAGACGTTGAAGGAGATCTGGAGTATCAATTAAATAGTTTGCGATTTTAAATAACCTTACAGAGTCCGCTATGTTTCTACGGAAATCTCAAGTCTGTATGTTAAAGTATTTTTCAGCATCTTCATTACTAACATGAGATCAAAACGAAAGTTAAGGTACTTTAAATCTCTATGTTGGACGCTTTCAATTCTGCTCTTGTGCACTGTACAGCCTGGATACCATACCTGGGAAGCGTATTCCAAAATACTACGAACATAATATGAGAAATATAATGTCTTGAAAGTACTAATATCTTTGAACTGTTTGCCAACACGGACGACAAAACCAAGCATAGATGAAGCATTAGTGACCATGTTGTCTATGTGGTTATTAAAAATCAGTTTACTATCAAGTATAACGCCAAGGTCCATGCCTTCAAATTTGGTAGGTAGCGGTAGATGATTGATTGAGTATTCACGAATGAGTATCTTTTTGTTTCTAGTAAAGTTTACTACTGAACATTTAGAAACATTAATTTCAAGACAGTGGGAAATGCAATATGCATTCAAACAATATAGATACTCATGCAACTTCTGACAGTCCTCGATTAACCTTAAGGGTGAAAAGATTTTTATGGCGTCTGCATACAATACGTTTGGGAGCTAAGAAAACAATTGCCAACATCATTTATATAAATGTTGAATAATCAGGGTTCCAACAGGCTGCCTTGAGGAACTCCAGATGTGACATTTGTAAAATGTATCTTTGGAACTTAATGACGTGGGGACTCTATGAGTAAGCTTGTACTTATATACCCTTATATATTTACTTGAGATGTCGTATTGTTTGCATTTAGTTGTAAACAAAAAAATTTGCATACCTATTTGGAAATCTGGTGTTGGACTTCACTAAATACGTATTGTCATCAATCTTAGTGAGATAGAAATGATCGCGATTTCATGTTATATTATTGCATTTGCTAATTTAAATGATATTTGTCGTATAATAATACGATTGTATGTTATTATACCACCGAACGCTGGTATTCATCACGCTATACTGTGATCTATTTCGATGTCAAAAACCAACATTTTTTGAAGTAGATAGACTTCTAACACAATTGGTACAAGTATATCAAAATAATAGTAGAAGAATGAGAATCTTGATAATTTTAGAATATTACATATTATTATTGTAATTTTAGGAATAAAAATAATATATAATTTTTTTTCTTAATAAAAAAATAAATGTGATACAGGAACTTTAAACACAAAGTTTGTTTATATACATGTGAACACCACTTGTCTGAGTTGAATCTTCCCATTTTTTGTACATTTTGCTAGAATTGAAGAAGAGCCCGGAGAAGCTAAGGTCTTATGAAAGTCGAGAAAGATGAAGGAGAATAGTCAAGACGGACCGACTTGGATAATTTGAAAGGTAGGCACAAAAAAGGTTGAAACATTAACACAAAAGGTTATTCACTTTAATCAAGAGGTTATTCGTAATCAATAAACAATTCAATGTCAGGAATACCTGTCCGATTTCTACTATCTACAAAAACAAAAAAACACAAATTAAAACGTAAACTAACATAATAATTTCGTTGTCTGTCTGTCTGTCCCTCCATTAGTTAATTGCTGAAATCAAAACTAAATAATTATAATTATAGTGTGACACGCAGTTGGCGCGCGGTATATGTTGCGTGGTCACGCAAAGCTAGTTTTTATTATTATTTCTCGTGATTTTTCACGGATGTACGGCTAGTCTAATATAAATAGTTATTTATATAAATTTTATTATTTATTTTACGTCTGTCTAGTGCTTCATATTTTTAAATCTATACTTAAGAATTGTTATACTATTTGTAGTAAAATTACAATTGCGTCCGTACTCCGTGCTGTCTTCAATGAAACCAAATGAAATGAGCGTCCGACCTCTCTGCAATGTTGCTAGATACACATCCTTATGGTTTTTGTGTGTTAAATGTGGTTTGTTTTTATTACCATTACATGTTTGGGGGTTTTTGGTTGAGGATGATGTGTGTAATGGATTTGGTGAAACTGCTTTTTAAGGGTCACCACCCGTCATGTGACGGGATTCTCCAAAGTCGTAGAATGCTTGATGAATTTGTTATCTAGATAAAACATTTACAACTTATACATAAGTGCGATTACAAAGACAATGGTAGATACTCGAAGTGCGAGAGCCTCCGGCCTTACGCCGGAGGTCGATGGAAGACTGACATGTCCGTATAGGGCGTTTGCTGCATTTTATACAGTTTTCCGAACAAAGAACTTTCTTGAAGTGTAGCTGTGTGTGTGGATGAATCGTCGGAACTGCTGATGGTGCAATGACTTGTAGATGGCTCGTGCTTCGATTTGCTTATGCGGCATTCTTGCCACGTATGTGTGTGTGTGGCCTAGATTGGTGGTTTATGAATTGTGGTATGAAATGTCACACATGCATTCGAAGAAAAAATTGTGGGATGAAATTTGATCGTTTTGTCTAGTTAACGTTCGCACTAATTGACCGCAGTGCGGCGGACGGAGAGTCCTGAAGGCTCGCGCCTGGAATAAATATGACTAAAGATCCGGAGCCGCGGATTATATCTCCCGACTCATCAATTAGGCTTAGGGGAGCTGAGAGCCCATCCCGAGCTGTCTTATTTCACAACTTAAATGGAAAAGTATCAAATCTCCGCGAGGGCCAAGTGTCGGAGCCGGCACTATTGTCGGGATGTTAATTAACTTATCCTCCCTTTCATATTACCATTTAGATTACAATATTATAATTGGTTGGAAAAATAGCCTCTCTCTATTCACTGGCTCCATTTTACAAGTCAAATAATAATTATTCTTAATTAATTATAGGGGGGTGATGTAAAATTGTTTAACATCTAATTTTGAGAAATAACAATTGATTAAATTGCAGTGACGAAATGTTGAAAGAGACGATGTGTGGATCCCGACTCACGTCGGGGGTCACCAATGTGGAGGTGGATGAGCCCTACGATTTAGGATGAGTTGAAGCGCGGTTGATGATGTAAAGTCACGATGGATTGACAGAATTTATTTGATTATAAAACACAAGTTATAAAGAATACAGTAGCGAACAAAGATTACAATTGAAAGCGTGACGTTCAAAGGTATGACGGCAAGGGCTTTCGCTATACGAGCCGTTCACTGGGGAAGTGAGATAGTCTGCTCTGGAGCCTACCGTTTTTATAGTTTTTGTGGACAAAGGACTCGGCGTATTATGCCTTCGTCTTACTCGGCCGCTCGTGTGTGTAATATTAAGTCTGGTCAGCAATGTGAGTTTATCCGCTCTTCATGCCCCCTGGCATACGTCGCCTTTGTACTCGGTCATTGGTCCAGCTTACATCGTCGCCTTGTTCGTTGTACTCAGCGCTTTTGCCGTGACCTCTGTATCGAGGGTAACGGTCTGCCGTGCTCGATATCAGCATATGTGGTACCTCTTTACACGTGTATTTGTACGCGTCTTTGGCCACCAGAGATATATAGTATGTAACTACAACTGGACCTCACAAAACTTCAGAGGGCACTACACAAATATTTGTCGGAAGATAAAACAGCGTCGTAAGCTTGACTAGAGATTTTCGCGATGGTAAGTATCAGGTTCCCAACGCACATGCGCGAATTGTATTATGCCGGAGAAAATTCCCAGAAGTCCCAGGTAATAAAAATATCCGTCACTAACACTACAAAATGGTGCATAGCTTTAAATGGTACAAAATGGTGCAAAGCTTTATAAGAATATAATGAGATATAAAGTGAAATAGATAACATGACGAACATCAAGGAATATATATGTGAAAATGCAGAAGCATGCAATGACATTTTTAAAAGAAATCCTGACACATTTTCAATATTTCACACAAATATAAGAAGCGTACAAAAAATTTTGATGAATTTATTATTAATTTAAACTTGATAAATAAAAAGCCGGACTTTATAGTGTTAACAGAGCCACACATAAATACATACAACATTCAAGCAAAATTTTACATTCCACAATATACCTACTAATAACAACAGCAGACTTTATAAATAAATGCAGTGGTATTGCAGTTTTTGCACGAAACAAATATGACAATCTCGTGGTTATACCCATGCAACATACTAACTGCTTAAAAATTACCTATAAAATTAAAGCTAGCACGTACCAATTAATTGCTGTTTATCGCACTCAGATGTCGGAACCGCTTCTATTTATCAATGAAATTGAGAAAATACTTAGAGGATATACCTCCAGCCATATAAAAACTATACTTGTGGGAGATATTAATATTAATATTGGTAAAAATGGAAAGGCCCGTGGTAAAGAAGAATTTTTAAATATGATGACACAAACAAATTACAAATCATGTGTCAACATGTGAAGTTAAAGAAGTCATAAAGGAGTTAAGAACAACTGCAAATCCTGGGTATGACAATGTCACCGTGAAGATCATTAAATCCATGAGCAAACTACTCAGCAGACCGATTGCTCATATAATTAACATCAATTTAGACAGGAATTTCCAACTAATATAAGAAAACTATAGTTATTCCAATTTTCAAATCCGGAGATCAGGAGGAAATAAAAAATTATAGACCAATATCGCTTACATCAAACATAGCAAAGATCTTTGAAAAAGTTGTTAAAAAACAACTTAATAGGTATATCCCAAAGCAAAAATATATTAGATCCGCAACAATTTGGCTTTGGAGAAAAATGTCTGGGAATTTTTGTGGACTTGAGAAAGGCATTTGATAGCATATCACTTGCAAAACTTGTTTCAAAATTAAAACAAATAGGAATAAGGGGAATGGTATAATCCTGGTTCCATAGCTATCTTAAAGAACGAAGCCAGATAGTGAGAGTTGGACGTAAACTAAGTGGATCACTAACTACATCTTTTTTTATTCCACAGGGAACAGTCATAGATCCAATACTATTTATTAATAATGTTAAAAACATGTTCAAATTACCTTTAAAAGAAGAAATTGTATCTTATGCTGATGACATGGGGTGATGTAAATACAAAAGCAAACAGAGCTGCTAACATTTTGAAATCATGGTTTGATAAAAACTTTTTGTCTTTAAATGCAGAAAAAACTGTATACATCCCGTTTTCTATTACCAAAAAAGATTCACCTGAACATATTCATATAAAGATCCACTCCAATCAATGTGATGATAACAAAAATTTTAATAATGAAAATTGTCTGTTTTTGTCTGCTAAGAGCAGTATCAAGTACTTGGGTGTCATAATTGACAGCAATTAAAATGGAAAGAGCAAATATATTCCACAGTCACTAGGATGAGAAAACTCATATACCTATTCATAAGGCTACGAAATATCTTATCAATAAACATGATTAAGGTGGTATACTTTGCGTTTGCCCAGTCCATACTACAGTATGGTATAGTTGGCTGGGGTGGAACCTTTAAGTCTAATATACTACCAGTGGAAATAGTTCAGAGAGTAATTATCAAAGTGATTTTGAGGAAACCCTCAATATTCCCAAGAAGGCAACTTTTCAAGATTTTTAACGTCCCAAATATTAATCAAATCTATAAAAAATTTGCGATACTTCAAATCCACAAAATGTACATCAATAATAGTACATTTGGATGTTTTAGTAATAGACCAAGATCAGCTGGAAATATTTTGATATCTAAATGTAATACCAGCACAGCCCAACACCATTTTTCCTATCAAGGAGTATCATTCTTTAATGCTCTTCCCAATGAAATGAAGACGGAAAAAAATTAAAGACAATTCAAAACTAAATTGAAAAATCTTCTACAAAAAACCATCACAATAACGCAATGAAAAAAATCTTACTAAAAATATTCAATATATACATACTTTTAAATGTTATTACAATACCTTCTTAATTATTAATTTTTATAACTTAATTTAACGTTTCCTTGTGTATATCTTATTTACTTAATCTAATCTCTTGTTTATATTATACTTACTTAATTTAATGTATTAATTTTTATAACTTAATCTAATGTTTCTTTGTCTATATCTTACTTATTTAATCTAATGTCTTACACTAACGATTACATATATGACAATGCCCCCACTTTTAAACACGAGAATAAATTCTCATTTAAAAGTGGGTAAGCGTGTAATATAAATGTGTATTAATTATATTATATTGAATACTCTCTTAAGTTTGTACATTTACCAAATAAATTTAATAAAATAAAAAAAAGGGGTTAGTTTTTTTTTGTGAATTTATTTTTACTGTTTATTTTCTCTACGTAACAATTTCCATCAGTAGTGACGCTACCAGATGGCACTTTTTATAACTATTACGATTTCGTTAAATTTCAATTGAAATTTTTTTAAAACTAAAGTAATTAAGTAGACATAAGAATATTTTGAATTATTAAATAAATTAAAAATGTTGAATATAAAAATAGTTTCATAGAAGATAATTATTTGTTTTGATTTGTATACCACTAGGACACAAAAATAACCAATGATGCTGAAATTCAAATATAAGTCCATTATTTTTTATGGGTATTATTATATACGAGGGACATAAAAGCAAAGCCAGCAATATCCAAAAAATAAAAATATATGTTTTGAATGCAGTCACCGAGGATTACTAATTTAGAATGTTCTGAATTCGAGATTTTATAGGCAATGTGGGGTACCGTGTCTCGTATCCCACATTTGTACAATGTATTACAGGATGAAAAAACAGCTGATATGAACAGAAAATCGCTGATATGAACAGAAAATCGGTCAGTTTTATATTGTTTATTTATTTTCGAATAACAGTATGTCGACCTTGGTAGATACGGCGGTCATTGATGTGTCAGCTGACTGGGTGCGCCTGGGGTCGTCAACTTTGTTCCTGGTCGAGTGCGTAGCGGTGAAGGAAGCGGTCAAGGTGAAGATTGTGCCGTGAGCTGGAAATGGTGCTAATGACTGATGTAGGTGGCGCATCGCGGTGTGATTGAGTATGATGGTGGTACCGCTGCAGGCAGATGGTGTTCGATGCTGGAGGTGGCGAAGACGATGGAGCGATGAGGCTGACGATGATTGATGGATTGGAGACTGGAGGCGTAGCGAGGAATGAGATGAGTGGCGTAGCGATTGTGTTTGATGTCGTAGCTACTGCAGGTTGGAGATTGGTCGAGTCGTAGCGAGATGGTGCTACGGGTAGCGGTCGCCGAGCAGCGTGACGTTGTGGTTACGGCGTAGGGAGACGAACTACGTAGCGAGGTGAGCCACGGTAGTGGCCGCGCAGCGTGACGTCGTTGTTACGGTGAGGGAACAACTGAATTGGGACGTCGGCAACACGTCTTTTATATCCCGATTTTGGTGTCCAGACATGTAAAAAAACCTGTGTGAGAAGCGGCCTGTTAGCATTTTTACTTTCCTTTGCGTGAGATTTGTGATATCAGCAGAATTCGCGTGTGCCCTTTTCATTGTTATTCGTCTGTATGCGGCGTAAGACGTGCCAGGTCAGCGGTTTCTTAACTCCGATGTCGATCTTATCTGTATGTAAACACAGACGTTCACGCTTTTGAGTGCGCGGGTTTTTTTCTTGCCCGATTGATTTTCAATGGGAATTCCGGGGGTTGGCAAAACGCGCGGGGAAACGGGTCTTTGACCCACAGTAATATATATTATTCCATCCAAAAGCATTTTTCCAAATCACTATTAAAAGCAAAGGCAGCAATATTCACTTTAACCAACCACCCTCAATGTGTGTCAAATAATAAATTGGCCGCTTCATACTAAAGTGAGTGTTTATGTCGATTTTACACTGAAATATCGTAGCAAAGACAGCAATATCCTATTATGTAAATATTAAAAGTAGAAATGTCCCAAAAATGTAGCAAACACAGCAATATACATATAAAAATTTAAATATTTATTTATACACGTACATAAAAGGAAAATTGAGGTGAAAATTGTTTTTAAAAACAAAAGTCCAATAAGATTAAGCTTTCATAGACTCTACAGAAATTTTCTTTAAAGTGACAGATTTTTTGTATTTTTTTGTATTTGTATTTTTTGTATATTTTCCTTTGGATATTGCTTCGCTTCATTTTATACCCGTCTTATAATACATTAAAAAGTTAAAAATAATTAATTGAAATCACTGGAAAATTATTTAGTGGTAATTTGATAATAGAGTTTTGCCATATTTACCGGTAAATCGGTTAA
Organism: Agrypnia vestita; assembly: GCA_016648135.1. NCBI lineage: Eukaryota > Metazoa > Arthropoda > Insecta > Trichoptera > Phryganeidae > Agrypnia > Agrypnia vestita. The sequence goes on along the minus strand of JADDOH010003722.1, from coordinate 21,739 downwards.
TCAAAAACCAGTATATATGTATATCACGGCTCCCAGTACTTTCAAAACTAAGGGAACAGGTATTGCACAAAAAGCTGCACGTTTAATGGGCTGGACATTTTGTCGAAGACGTGATGAACGGTGGGGAAGAAAGGTCATGGAACGGAAGCCCTGCACTTGTAGAAGATGTGTTGGCTGACCGCAAGATCCATTTTTATTTCATTAATCTTTTAATTTAATTTTAAAGTTTAACATCTTTACGCTGGTTTATGGGACTAATTTCGTGAATGTGGCGACGGAAACGTGTGGCGGGAAATAGGAATAAAAAAATATCCGATTGCGAATTTCTTTCGGCAGATTCAACTTTGACATAGGGCGTCAGAAGAAAATGTCAAATTCGATAAATTAGGGTTTGATTGAATTTAAATTTCTAATATCCCAGGATATTTGGTTTAGAAAAAACTGTTCGACAAAAATAATGTACCACATTATATATTATTGACCAAAAAAAAAAATTGATTGTGAAATAATTTTATTCTAAATGAAGCGATTTGTTAAGAAATAACGAGCGAGCCTTACAGTAGTCGCATATGATGTGTAAAATTTGACATCTCATAATTAAAAATATCAATCTAGCAACAACAGAAGTTAACATCAAAATTTAAAAAAGCTAATACATATTTATTAATTAGTAAAAAAATACTGATATTGACCTCAGCTTTGCCGCCGGAGTACGTACCTTGACGAAAGCACATTCGAAAGACGTGGGGGTCTACGCCATCCTAGTGTGTAAAAATGAATGAGTTTGGTCTCCGCTTCAAGGAGCTATTAAAAAAAACACAATGCCTCATACATATATAAAAACTCTAAAAAAATATTTCCAAAAAAAATCTATGTATTGCCAATTTTTCAAAATTTTACTCCTAATGAAACTCCAAAAAACCCCTTTGTAACGAATATCAAAACAAATTAAAAAATGTAATAAAATGACATATTTTCGTAATTTTTCAAAATTAAAATCGCAATTCAAATTACATAAATAAATGTATGAAAATATTATTCCCCCCTCTCCCTCCACGCGATGAAAATACATTAAGAAAAAAAAATAAAAAAATATACATATACGACAAATTTTCATAATTTTACTCCTAATGAAACCCCCTGTAGGGAATATCAAAATAAATTGAAAAATGTAATGAAATGTACAACGTAGAAATTTTTTTTTCAAAAAAGTAATATGTACTGACCTCTAATGAAACATTTCCGTAATTTTTCAAAATAAATTTCGCAAGATGAAGAGATGTGCAGTAAAAGCAAAATTTCACGCCATCGAGCATAAAAACTAAAAAAGAAAAAGATAAAATAAATTTTTAGAAAGCAACACGCGGTAAAAAGTTGTCCTTTGTATTCTTTTTAAAAATTGTGATTATCGTGTATATTCGCGGAGAAAACGGTAAAAACGTGCGAAAAAAAAACGAAAAAACCCCAAAAAACGGCTTTGTCCAGAAAACGTGTAAAAGATGATTAAAAAGTATTTAAGGATAAGAAGAAAAAAATGATGAATTAGAAATCACGCGTTATAGGCGTGTCCATCATCATCATGTTTCAAATTCCAAAATTTCTAAAAACTCGCAAAGATATGAAGTAAAAACGACATTTCACTCTAATGGGCATAGAAACGACATTAGAAGAAGAAGAAAATATTTTTTTATAAAATGTCACGTGGAAAAGAGTTGTCCTTAGTATTTAAAAAAAAAATGATTATCGTGTAAACTCGCGGAGAAAACGGTAAATATGTGCAAAAAAATGTCAAAAAACGCAAAAAAACGGCAAATGTTAAAAATTGGTGGATATATCGCGGAAAGTACCTTACAACTTTAATATAATAGGTAGATACATAAAATCCAAGTGTTTCTGTGTCCAGGTTGAAGTGATGTGAAGTGAAGTATTCATTTTCATTAAAATATGCATATACCTGTATGATTTTTTTTATTCTGAAGGTAATTCATTCAAATCAGTAGAAAAACTACCTAGCCTTTTACCAGAAATTTTGAAATTATGACGCGGTAAAGCTGTAGAAGGTAATTATTATAAAAAAAATATTTCGAATCCGAATATTAAGATATAATGTAGGAAGGAACTATTATTCAATGACAAACATTTTTCAAAGATAAAACGTCAAACTATTTTTATTGAACTTTCAAGATGAGATGAAATAAGTGGTTCCAATATAGGTAAGAAATCAAAGCACAAATAACATGAAGCCATTTATAATAACTTTTATATAATAGAATTCATGAAAAACATTTTTAGCTTTTAATAAGAAAATAAATATTAAAAAACATTCTTAGATTTAACAAACTCAGGAGTTAAAAATATATAGTACACGCTTAAAGTGCCCTTTTAAAATTCAACCCTTAAAAATATATTTGAAAAAAATATTTCATCCCAATTATTCGTTCGATGTTCCAATTAACTTGACATTTGTTAAAAAATTTGCAAAGAGAGCTTACAATTTCTGCGACTCGATAAGTAAGGACACGATTAGTAAGACGGTCCGTGTCCATGGAATGAGACAATCCCAGAGATTTGGTTGACACAAATCTCAGTACCGTGTTCACGTGTTGAATTTTTGATGTGAAGATAAACTCAAAAGATTACCACTTAAAATAAGTATGATCTTCACATTAAAGAGTTAAAAGTTATTATTACGGTCGTTAGACATATTTAACTGTAAATGGTTACGAATATTTTATACGAACCGCATGTTTTTCCGAGAAACGATTCTCGATGTTTCGTTGTGCATATAATTTACGCTCCCGGACACGGAAACATTAATCAGTCCGTCCTATACCTCCGCGGGTACAGGTCGTTTTCATGATGACGTTGAATACGACTTCAACGAAACGTCGAGAATTGTCTCTCGGAAAAACGTACGGTTCGTATAAAATATCCGTAGCCATTTACAGTTAAAAATGATCTACACATCTTTCCATTTAAGAAAGACAATCGAATTGGTATGTGTAAGCCTTGCGTTCATCGCACATTGTTTCGTTGTGTTGGTGTTAACGGGTATAAACATAAACACAACGGAACAGTGTGCCATGTATGCACGGATTACTCATACTGATTAATTTGTCTTTCTTAAATGGAAAGAAGTCTACCCTCGCACACGGCATGATATCGACGTCTGTGTTACCTATCTCCCTTTTTTCCAGCGTTTTTCTCATAACCGGGGATATTGATTGTAACCTGATTTATCTCCCGATGTCCTCGACTATTTTTCTCCACATTTTTCTGCAGCCCACAGTTTGAATAGCCGTTCTAATTAGATTGTCGGTAGCGTCTTTCCTTTGGAGATCAGCCTCTTCTTCTCTACTATAAAGTATAAGTAGAATAGAGTACTACTTTAGTACAACACACTATATACTATCTTAGTATTTATTCTGAAAAGTTAGACGAACAAAACTTCTCTCTACTCTACAATAAATACCTATACATATCAACAAAATTATAATCCATGAACAAAAATGTAATACGAACTGTAAACTATCTAATAATATTTGTACATTAATCACCTCCACCTTTGAAACAAAATACCCAGGTGTGATCTTTGATCAACACCTAAAGTGGAATAGACACATCATAGAACTTGTAAAAAGAATAAGGAAACGTATCTACATATTCGTTAGACTAAGAAATATTTTAAGTACAAAATTATTAAAAATGTGTATTACGCCATTGTTCACTCTCTGTTATCGGATGGAGAGGTTCTTATAAAAAAATCTAAACTCAGTAACAATATCACAAAGGATCATTTTTAAAGTAATACTGAAAAAAATCTACCTTTTCATCAATAGATCTTTTTAAATTGTTTCCAGTACCAAACGTGGATGATATTTTCAAACAAGTTTCCATATTGAAAATATGCAAAGAAAAAACCTTACAGAAAACCAGGAATACTTCAAGCTTATGAAAAATGGAAACCAATTCATAATGCTTAAATTAAAAAAAAAAACAAATGCAGAACCACTATATTTATAAAGCCATTAACTACTACAATAATTTACCTATCGAGATACGCTGCATCAGTAACCTTTCAGAGCAAATTAAAAAAATTAAACCTTTCCTATAATCAAACTTAAATTCATAAATCATTTAAACTTATAGCTTTTTTCAAAATACTTCAATATTTCATTGTCAAATTACCTTATATTACCGTATTATTAAATGACTCGCATATGTACCTATATATAAAATAAGAACTGAGGCTCCCTCATCAGACTCAAGAGCTTCTCTTCACTGATGAGGTCTACATGACTACAAAGTATTAAAAAAATGTCAAATTGATATATAAATATATTTTGTATTTACACCATATATTAAATAAAAAAAAAAAGACTTTAAATAATAAACATAAACTCTGTTTTGACGTCTACTTGAAAGATTTAAATTTAACAAACTGACAAAAGTAACATTAATCTACGGAAATTTGACATACAACAAGTTAAGCGGCACAAAAAAAGTGAATACACATAATCTTATACGAGAATAATGCTTCTCTCAGAGACAATCTCTCGAATGTCTCAGGAAAATCTCATAAAAATCTTGTCTTTGGACCCGGGAAAAACACAGGATCATTTATTTCTCTAAAGAAATACCCCATTAGTAATAAGAGATTCTGTAATATTTTCCGTATCGGGTTAAATCAAGCGAGTCATCAATAAGCACAAAGTAAAATTGAAGAGAGGAAAAGGTTGCTTTGAAACGGGACCTGGGAACGTTTCCGCCGCTCCGATCAAGGAGGCAGCCTTAAACAGGAGGTTGTGCACAATAATCCATTCTCCCTTTCTCCGGAGAACATCTCAGAGCGTCGATTTGTTAAGCCGTTTGTGTTTAAGCGAGCCAACTGCTTTCGTTCCGCTCCCTGCAGACAAGGATTTCCGCCTTTATTGCAGTCAATTAAATTAATTCTTGATGCAAGTCTCGCGAGTCGAGGCTTTCACTTCGTTCCCTTCATTGTTCCAAGGTCCTTCGGAGGTGAGTTAGCCAGACGGGAGAGCTGTTAAGGGCTGAGATCGAAGGGAACAAAGGCTGTGTACCTAAGAACCACCCCTTTGTCTTTCTGCTACGATGCGGTGAAATAAATAGACAGGAAAAATAAATACTTTTGTCTGATCGCGCGGATATTGTGGAAGTATACAAAGATGATTTTTTCCTCTATGCTTTTATATTATATTTTCTCTCTAAGAATAAACGCGGACGTACTTAGTGCTTTTTGTTCTTCCGATGGAGTGAACAAAAGAAATTTGAAACTTTCAAATGTACTTTGAGTGGGGGGGTGAAGGGGAGAGTATTTTGTGACGAACGAACTAAATTTCGTTATAAAATTTTAAATTATTTAAAATTTAATTTTACGTCTACGCGCCGTTAAAATTAATAAAAAGTATGAAATTATTTGCAAAACTTTGTAATGGGACGTAAATATTTTTTTTATTCAAAAAATATAATAAAAGCTCATCTCTGTCATATAACGCTGTATAATATTCTCAAAACATTTGAAAAATTTAACAAATTTAAAAAATTACCAAATGAGTGTTTAAAAAAAGGAATTCTTTCATACTAGGAATTTCGTTTCATTATTAAATAAAAAAATAACGGTCTCATGCTTCAACATTCAGAAACTTCAATGTAGAGTTATCTGGGCTATTCTGCCATGTGTATCTGACCACTCTTGCTGACGTGGGTTCAAATGATAGGTTCAAAAAACCTATTTAATTTCCTAAAAAAAGTTATTTTCCTAACAAAATTATTCGTGAAGACATTATTATCAACTGCATTTGCACAAATACCCAACTGCCGTAAATAGGTCTTAATTAAAGTATTTGCGCATTAAACCACATTTTTTTAATTATTTAATTTACGCGAACATACACATATTTTTTTTACATATATGTATTCATTTTTACATATATTCATTTTACTTTCGCTATTGTTTTTGTATTCATTTATATCTACTTGTTTTTAGTGTCCATATTTAAAATTTATATCTACAATTAATTGATTCATTTTATATTTATACATAGTATTTTGTTTTATATTTATAGTATTTAGTTCTCACAAATATATATAGCTACTCTTCTCGGCACATGTTTATCAGTATGAAATAAAAAAAATCGAGTCTTCGATAATTCACTTTTATTAATATAGTCAAGGTCCAGCATTTGTATTATATCTGCCATGTGACTAAATAAGGGTTTTTCGCGATTTACGTAACATTTTACTCTCACATAAATTTTATGCTTCTCTATATGAGATGAAGCGTTTTTTTTTGCTCTTTTAAAAAACGTACAAGATTATATATATTAGACACCGTGCGTGGCACTCCTGAAATCGGCAGGATAATTTCGATTTTATTGGCGGCCCTGAAATGGGCTTTTTATAACTATGTACATTGTAAATGAGCTGAAATAACGACGCAGAGAGTGGTTTCGACACGGTACTGTCGCCGTTCGGAGTCACGGTCGATCATGGGAATGGGGTACGTGTTATTTGTAAGCGCCCACCCCATTGGTCGACACACCGGGCCGGTGAGGCGGTCCGGGCTCCCGGTGCGTGGTTGATGAAATAAATACCGGAAGTCACTTCAAGCTGCGGTTCCAGTCTCGTCCACGATCTGTTTTAATTTCTATCCTTTTCCTGACATCAATCCGACATCAGCGATCCACACCTAGTAAATCTACCATCTTAGTCCTGTCTGCGACATCTGATGATAGATTAAATTTCGACGACTCATATCCAACAACTTGTTTCACCATCACCTCTTAGAACAGATAAAATATTAGTGAATTAATATTAAGAATATTTTGAGTTGGTATGTTAAAAATTTTCAAGAACATTATACTTGATTTTATCCCCAGAAAAACATCATTAATCAAGATATATTATGGGAGTCTCATAGAGAAACGACTATTTTTTATATGGTAAAGTAGGTATTGAAGTCTTTTTTGGGTGTCAATAGGGCTTACGACTGGCTTAAATGATCACGTTATACAACGTAATGTTCTCAATTCTATCCATGATAGACTACCACATCTATCAAAATTTTGGAAGTTGTATATACCTTAACTTTGCACACCTTGTTCCATGTGAGGTTTGTTCGATGAGTGGGTTTTTACCCGTTTGGGGCTGTGTGATCAATCCCGTTTTTTTTTGGTTCTGGTACGAGTTGCTCATGGGAGATACTGTCGAGTACTTCCTTCGAATTGATGAAGATACCTATGCAATTAGTTGATTTGTTCAATATGGTGGATGTTTTGCGGTTGCGTCTTGTGTGCATATTCCCCCGGTGAACCCGAATGGATTCTCATATATTGTAGAATTGACTTTTTTGATTGAATTTAGTCTCTTTTTGATTGCTTATTCAAAATTTTTCGATATATTAGATAAATAGTAAAATACTTAATTCTCATTGTTTGTTGAATTAATTAGATCACACTTCCAACATGATTATAAGTGATTATCCCTGACCACAGACAAGAATCTTAATTCATTTTAGTGAGGTATAAAATATAATAATAATTTGATTGTTAATATTTGCTAGTTATCATTGTTTTAAAAGAAATTAAACGTATTATCTTTTAAATAAAAAAATATTTACAATTACAGAACAAGAAGTTTTGATTAAGCAGGGAGACTTCCTAATATTGTGATTCCATGAAACTTTGTTTTCACAACCAATTTAAAACAAATATCAAAAATATATTTAAACAAATAGTTCGTAAGACTTTTTTAATCAAAAGATATCAGCGGATACCCCAGTAAAGATTGTATTAGTGTGTTACTTCATAAAACAAAATTTTTGTATATTCTGACATTTACCTTGTGTTTTATTTTCATCTTAACAACTTAACAAGTGCCGGGATCAATAATAGGGCCTCTCAAAACCTTCTTGAAATCAAAAAGACGCCTGATATTGATCTCATTTTCTCGCAGATGCAATGCCTCTACCACCTTGTTATTTCGCCATTAAATGTTAGCATCAAATCGTCGGATAAGCAAATATAAAGCTTAATTTTTTTGCTTTTGCTATATTGATTAATAATTTGATTACCTTTATTATTTATACATTTTTAATATCAAATTTTAATACACATATACAATTTTATTTGAAAAATAGTAAGCTTTATTATTAAAGAGTTCGTATTCGTAGAGAGTGATATTCGTAAAGATATACTTTCGTGCCCCATTCGTATCCGTCGATAGTGCAGTGGTTAGTACGCCCGCATATCAAGCGGGTTTGGTTTTCTGCTAGAGAGATTGTAATTATAATTTTATTTACAGAACTGAATTTATGAATATTTTGAACCAGAAAATCATATTTTATGCAGGTATGGTATATATAATGCAATTGTCTGAGAGATGTAAGGCAGATTTTCAATAAATATCTTTATATATAATATAAATAAATTCGATAAATCTATAAAAAAATTATATAATTATCATTCATTAAAAAAAAATATACAGTCATAAAGAAATAATGTCGTCACTTGATGGATTTATTTACGGAACAATACAATAAAAAATTAATGTACATTTTGTGTTCATATATTTTTAACTTTTTTTATTATCTCTGAGCTCTTCACTCATTAAAATCCAGACGTGAAATTTCCAGAGAAATGAAAAATGATTTATTCGTGAATAATACAAAACCACATTTAATTTCAAAATGTATTTGCGTAACAGAGACATGTTCTCATGCAGACATGCTTTAACAATATGTAAATAATTTAAAAACACAAGAAAAAACCAAAAAATAATTTCTTTTTGATGTTAAAACAATATTTTAAATAAATTCTAACTATTTTTATAAGTCTGTCTCTACACATATCTATCTCGTGAGATTATATATCGACGATTAACAACGATATAATAAGATATCCCTTCTATCCACCGTAAAAAATACATTTCAAATATTTTACTATGTAGTTCTATATGCAAAATTTATAAATGATATTTTTATATGTATGTAATGATAACAAAATTACTGGATTTTGTCCACAGAGGGATAATTATTAATTAAGATAAATTGTAGAACTCTCATAGAGATGAAGCTTTTTATATGGGAAACGTATATGGAAGTCTTTATAGGATGGCCCAGGGCTTATGAGTTGGCTTAAGTGATCACTTTACTTTCGGGCGGAAATGAAGCAAAAAGAATTATACGTAATATAAATTGTGTATTGTAAATGTATTACTAGCTTTAACCCGTCAAAAATGATGGTACTTTTACAAATCAGTTCCTAAGGAATAAGTATTTATTTATTTATATAAAAAAGAAAATAAAAAAAAGTTAAGTAAAAAATGATAAAAAACGGTAAAAAAAGAGTTTTTTTTTTAATATAAAGAAGTTACGGACGTTACACAAAGCGCCCTTGAGGTGAGTATTCGCGAAAACGGCGCTATATAAATTATCCAAATATTATTATTATTATTACGAGGACGGTCAGACAGGCAGACGGACGGACGGAGGGATGGACGGACAGACAACGAAATTATTATAATTGCGATGTATTTTACAGTATTTATAAATTAGTAGAAAGTTAGCTTACATGAATTTTTTTTTTAAAAAACCAAGCTTGCTCGTGTTTTTAAATGAACTAAAAAGAAAATTTTGGTAATTTTTTTAAATCTCTAAATAAAAGATGAGTGCTTATGGTGTTGATATGGATTACAGAATTCTGTTCTTGAAGGAGGGAAAGCGCCCACGCTTTTATTTGTAGAGTGAGGGAAATATTTTTTGGCCGAAATATTTCTTTTTCCTTTTAGTACATTTAAATGTAAGCGTGATTTTTCTTCTTACATTGTCATCATGAATACACGATTGGACATTGTGAAGCGAGTGAAATACCGATTATAGAATTCCTTCCAATCAAACAGACAAACATCGAATATGAACAGCTTATATAAACGTGGTAAGAAAATAAGATTACCTCGCATAATATTTCATAAAGATTAAAAAAAATCACCTGGGCTAAATGGGCTATTTTGTCAAAGATGAGCAAAGTAGTAGGTGATATCTGCTGCACCTTACGCAAAAAAATTGAATATAAAATGGAAATTTATTTATAATATTTAAGTAGGTAGGTAGGTAGGTATGATATTTTATTTTACTATCGAAATTCGATTCTCGTAAAAAACACCACAAAACATCTATCGATAAACTTTAGCGTTTCGTTATAAAAACGTACTAAAATATTTTTTATTATAAATGTAAAAAGTTTTCTTAAAAATAATATTGATCTTCCCTTTTAAAACTTAGCCGAGAGTCTTACAAAAAACGGTATACGAAGAAAGTTTGAACAAAACAAATTATTCCAGTAAAACCTTCACAAACTCATTGTTTTAACACGGAAACCTGTTAAAAGAATAGGATTCTCCCGTTTTTGTTGGCGGCTATTCATAATTTATTCAGTTTATAAGTAACTCCTGGCCGGCGTTGTAGGTTAATGGTGGCTTAAAACTTTTGAACCCGCACTGGGTTGCGGGGGGCTTAAGGAGATCCCGCCGCTTTGTGACTTCGACAAAGTGCCAAGGTTTCTGGAGATGGAAACGCCGAACAATCGAGTCCTTCTTTGAAATCCTTTCTGGGAGAGTCAGTTTATTCGGGAATTAAGGAAATATTTGTCGCGAGGCGGGAGACAATAAACAACGAAACACAGAGGCATTTAATGATTTCTTTTATTTTTAAAGTTTAAAGCGGCGATTTGTTTTAATGTATTTGACGAACAAGCAAATGAGTATCGCACGAATATAATTTTTCGTCCAGTAAATGCTCCCATTTGCGATGTGGTTCTGCAGAATAATGCTCATAGAGGGCTGGATGAATAAGGTTATTAATGAGCGTTTATTGAAAGTATACATCACTAGCACGCGGAGCTGCGCACTACTCGAGTGTATATTCCGATCCTGATGGCACGCATCAGTTGCGGAAAGTACACCCTGCTATTACGAAAAAATTGAGTATATATTTTCAAACACCGCATACATAAATAATAATTGGAAAACATACTACATTAGTAGGTATCACTCCGCAATAGTCGAGTGCCCTCCATTTTGGTAGATTGCTATCCCTTTCTTTTGCACGGAAGAATAGTTATCTATCCTATTTTTCTATAGCATCATCTTTCGACAAGTGGCGTTGTTTTGATTAACGGTGTTTTAGTAAATAACTGAAAAATAATTGGAAAGTATGAACATGATTACCAAAGAATCATTAGATACTTAAGTGTTAAATAAACCGGATATTTTATACGAACCGTATATTTTACAGAGAAGCAAATCTCGATGTTTTGCTGAAGCCTGGAGAATATCGACTACAGATAAGGCAAAATAAATAATTTAATTAACACATTGTTCGCTTAAAATTAAAAAAAATTCATTTACATATTATTATTTAGGCATAATTATATAATAATTATAATAAATTTATTAATAAAAGATGATTGTCACTTCAACATGTCTTGTTTAATTTGTGCAATTAAAGACATGCTTTGTCAGTTTACCCGTGATGTATACTATATTCAAGTCAAGATAGTAAACTAGTAATGGTGTTATACAACAATTAAAAGTTAGATTAAAAGTCAATTTTTTATTGCTATATATAAGTGAAAATAATTTAAAAGAATATTTCCAATCTCTCATTAAAATATTCAAAATCTAAGATTACTAATTTTAATTTACAATTGATTTTGCTAAATGGGTACTAGCCTAGTATGGTATCTGAACATCTACATTACTCGATGAGGTGGAAACTATACTCGAGTATCGCGAATAAATCGAGTATACTTTCATGACATAAACCTATTTTATTTTCGCTATTGAAAGTATACTGCGCTAGTGCAGTATGGGTGCGTATTGGCACAGTATACTTTCAATAAACGCTACCGATGAAGATGTTTTAGAGGTGGATGAATAAAGAGAAAGTGATATGAAATTAGTGATTTAGAGAAGTATCAAACATCTCACAATGCGCAGTGAAGCACCCACCTCAGACCCGGGGGCGTTTTACGAGCAAAAGCTCAGCTCTGCACCTTTGCCATCCGGATTGGCATTGTTTTCATGCTAAAGCGATTTCCTCGCTATGCCACAGACGACCGACGCGCACTCCTGCGGCCCGGGGAGGAAACCGCACAGACCTATACTTAACTTTAGGGTGCATTATGGAAACAAGGTTTATTTTAAAGAAAGTCGCGTAGCATAAAAATAAAATAGAATATTTTGAATACGTTCATACTCTACTCTACTGTTCTAAAAAGGAGTAAAATGAAATAATTTAATTTAATGTTTATAATTCGGAAAAATATCACATACATATAAAAAGGATACTGCTTTAATAATTCTAATTAAAAAAATAGATATCTCATTACCAATGGCGACTTCTATATTGGATTATGGAAATGACAAATTTCGATCACAACAGATGGCGGTAGTAAAAATACAACTCGCATACGAAACAAGGTGTGCAAATTAAACATATGTACAACTCCCAAAAATTTAATAGATGTGGTATTCTATCATGGGTGGAATTGATGAACGTTACATTGTGTAAAGTGAACACTTAAGCCAGTCGTACGATAGATCTTTAGCCCTATGAACACCCAAAAAGACAAATGTTTTTTAGCTTGATGAAAAATCTTTCTAATAAAACATCAAAGCTGCAGATACTTAGATTGTTTTAAAAACAAATAATCCCGATTCATCTGATCGAATTTTCATTTCCATTCCAATTGTAAGTACTCTTATATCGAGGATTCATTGTTCAAGCAAGAGAAATAAGTGTTTTATAAAAATAAAACAGTAAACTGACAAAAGCAGAAATGCTTCACAAAAATATTAAATTGGGTTTCGATGTTTTGAGTTTTTTCCTTTTAAATGAGATATTTTTGAGTAGAATCCCCGACTTCATGACGGAAATTACGTGTCTTTTTTGTAATAGACTTACTTAAAATTTCACAAAAGCTGACAGAAAAAATAGGATGCCCGAAAACACAAAGCTACAAGAAAAAAATATCTTATTTTGAACATCAATCGTACTTCCTTTCTCACACACTTTTCTCCTCTCTATTCACTTCACATTTTTGCATGCAATTTGAGAAAATTTTCAATTAATTAATTATAGGTATTTACAATTCAAGGTATTGTTTGTAATTTTGTTTCGAGACTCGCCGACAAGTCGAATGTCCTGTATACGGGTTAGAGTTTTTTCTCATCTTACCAATCTTAGTTTGTCTGAATATCATAATCACAATGTATGTACACATTACTGAGATTTAAGTTGCGTTAAATGCGTTGTACTACTTATTATTTACTTGTTAACGCAATATAATGTACTTATTAACGAAGTGAATTGGGCACTGTCAGAAACCCTCGTAATATGTCGAAGACAATAACACTATGGAACCTTCTAGAAGACCCAAAAACGTCTACAAACGCCTGGAAGCGACGGAATCATTCTCTTAAACACTAGAAATGTATGGAATAATCTAGGAGGTTCGAAAAATCAACGTGTTTCATTTATAAGGCGGAACTGCGCCACAGTGGATCATGTTTATTTTTACGTTTGAACCGACACAATATTAGCGACAAACCATAGTGATCGGTGTGGCCAGCGAGTGACAGTAAATTAAGCGAAGTACTTACAAGAACGGAGTTTTCTCGAAAGCATTAACAAGCGATGAAAAAATGTTCAAACACCAGCGACAAATTGCGAAATAGTGTGAAATCGAGATAAGTGATTAAAATTAATTAATGTCCAGCATTTGTGTCCAAAGGCCCGCCCCGTGACAGTATTTATTCTTGCTTAAAGTATTAAGTCGTAGTAATTTTAATTATTGACTTAATGTTACTATCAATTTTCATTTTAGGTATTCAATGTTTGTTTTGTGTATATACATTGAATAAAAGTCCTCAAGGGCGATGATATATATAAATAAAAATATATAAACAAACAAACGAATAGGTTTCAGTAAAAATTTGATGAAATACAAAGTATTTTATAGAGGCATTATTGAGTCCTAAAACTTTCCTTTTAACTAGGTGTGCCTCGTTTATTAACACGTTGTTAGTCACGCGACAGGAATTCAAATTTCAACAGAAACGAAAAGTCTCAAAGTCTCGAAAGTTTGGGGGCGCTCCCGGCATAAATTGCCTCCAGGCAGATGCGTTCATCATCGACAGGATCCATTTATCACGACTGATTCGAAGATTCTCCGTGACACTTCGGCGGCGGATCCCGCGACCCGGGCCGGGGGAAACTTCTGTGGTCTCGAATCGATCTCGATTTGTGGGGATGTTTTGTTACGTCTCCATTATTCTTTTCCTTTCGGGTTTATTGTTGTGATGAAGGGATGACAGACACTTAGTTCGGTTAGTAAACTTGCAAAGGATCTTTGGCAACTGTAATGTGGAAGTTTGAGAGCGAACCCAGAGTCTGAATAATTAACTATTTGTTGAATTTTACAACAAGAACTAATAGCGGGCGTTACTACTATTCGGTATTACGTGTACACTTAGTTATTGACATGTAAATTATAAATGAACTGTATACCTTACATGTACCCGAGCGTTACTAATTAAAATATTATTAAGTGGAAAGCAAATTCATGTCATATTCAATATATATTTGTATATATGTTTGTATATATTTTATATATATTTTATATATTTTAGCAGTATAGGCCAAATAATTATTTAAACAACACAGATATCACTTGCAAAGCGCATTGCATAAATATTGCTATTTCTAAACTGGTGTTTCATCCGTATTACCGTACCATACCGTAATATAACAAAGGCTCTTCAATAAGTAACATCTTTCAATGTAAATAAAAATAGTTTAATAATTAAAACTAGTAATAAATTCCACTTTAAAAATAACAACGAAAATTTTGGAGGCGTCGAATAGTGATTCCGATACCTTTCAAGTAACAAGTCAGTGATGAGCTTCTCTTCTAACATGTTAAATTTTATTTACAAATAAAATAATGTTAATTTTATTGATTATAATAATAAAAATGATGATCCTTATAATAATAATAATAAATGTGTTATTTTTGTTGCGCCGTTTTATAATGTCGATCATCCCATTCTACGCCAGATATATTTTTTATTTTATTTAGTTGAATTCAATTGAATTAATGAATTCAGAATATTTTGAGTATGTTAAAATTTTTCAAGAACAAAATACTGCATTTTATTCCAGGTGGACATCATTAATCAAGATATATGTTACAGATGTATGATCTTTTCGTGGGTTCGTAGGGCTAACGACCTATCGTACAGCTGGTTTATGTGATAACTTTACTCAATGTAACGTTAACCAATTCCACCCTTGATTGACTACCACATGTGTCAAATTTATGGAGGTTGTACATATATGCTTAATTTGCACAGATTTTTTGGTAAGTTGCTTTTTACT
Source organism: Agrypnia vestita (assembly GCA_016648135.1). Taxonomy (NCBI): domain Eukaryota; kingdom Metazoa; phylum Arthropoda; class Insecta; order Trichoptera; family Phryganeidae; genus Agrypnia; species Agrypnia vestita. The sequence goes on along the minus strand of JADDOH010003722.1, from coordinate 6,282 downwards.
TACGCCACCTATTTTTTATCATATTTGAAATATGAACGAACCTTTTGACGGATTCCAAATGCCATTCAGGCTCGCTTTATTTACGTATGGAAACAGAGACAGTGGAATTTTTAATTTAGTTATCTTTGTTTTTTTTAATAGTAATATTTTTTTAATTTTTAACCATTTTACCTAAAAAATTATCTACCGCCCCCACAATGAGAATACTAGTAATTTTAATACTCTTACTTTTTAAAATTTTTTTACTCTAATTTAGTCTGCCTGTATATAATAAATGCGTTTTTGTGCGTACTTTGAGCTCAGCTTTTACCGAGCGACAAAATATCTATAAAAATATGTTGATTTTCATTTTTATTTCAGTTATCTCTGTAGTGATGTGACACTAAAACGCACCATTTTCATAACAAATTCGATAACACTGTTAAGTATCGACGCAAAGTGAAATTGATTTACTGTCCAAGATGGGAAGGCATTCTGCCTCCTTCCCTGTAATTAAGATATAGTGGTTTCTTAAACTGTAATTATTTAGATGATTTATAGGGGTTACAGTTTGAAGCAAAGGTTCTCTAAGCTGGTGTAAGTACGCTGGACCAATCCTTCACACAAATATCCCTAATTTTCTCGTACGGGGTTGAAGCTACATTACACCCATCCCTCCCCCAACACTCGCGCTGACCATCCCGGTATTTAGTGGTCTAAAGCCTATGATTATTTCATTAGGGTGTCGGGTTTGATTCCAAGCGAAATAATTTTTATCTTTGCATAAATTATTTTATCCTCTATATAATATTATTTTATCCTTAGTTATTGTTATTTTTACAGAAATGCATACATAGACAATGGTTGTTGAAAATATTGGTATAGAATTTATTTTTTAAATACAATTATAAAGAATTACGAAAATATATATTCTTTTATTACGTTATAGAAAAGTGAGGTAAATTATGTGAGAAATAACACATTATCCAAAAGGTTATCTCGGCTCTTCTATATACGCGGTCCTAATTTCAGCAATAGCGGCTTCGTTGTTAGCTTTTTTATTATGTTTTATTGTCATAGACTTGTTTTTAACATTATCCTGTCGTTTGTACAGAAATCTTCCATCGCTCTCTGTCTTGCGATATTTTAGTTACTTGAGGCCACTGATTGTTCCATATTTCTTTGCAAAGTCTCTTCATTTGTCTTCTCCATATTTTCTCCATGGGAAAATCTATTTGGACAGTCTTTCATTCCCATGCGCAGAATATTTCCATGCCAACTTATCTGAGACTCTCATTTGATCCCATGATCCTATTGGATGACATAATTCCTAATTTGAACTCTTAATATCTCATCCCTACAGCCTGGATTCTCAACCGATTTCACTCCGTTAATATACAAATTTGATCAAAGTGGAGGCTTTAAACAGGAGGTGCATACTGACTGAATATCACCAGTTTTGTCTTCCTTCTGAGTCATACCATGCTAAATATTTTTTTTTTGTTTTACTTATTTCTGAGCTAGGTATACATTGACCGTAGAACACTGCTTGTCGAGCCTATCCTTTTTTCCATTTTCCTGTTCTATCTCGTGTCCTTGAAAATAGTACTCTGAGATATTTGATTGAGTCGACCGGTTAACGCCTACAAACTCGCACTGCTGTTCTATGTTTCTCCCGACCACCCAAAGAAAAAAACTGATAGTATCAAAATTTAATGGCATATTAGTGGAGCTATTTCTCTAAATTAAACGTTAGCGACCTTGGAATACTATGAATCGATTATTTCACCATTTGAATGACACGTGGTACTATTTTGATGGAAACATAGGTCCGCTATATCCATATTCTTTAGCTCAGGCTACTAAAAGATGATTAATATGTCTCTAGATCGCACACATATTTTGGAAGAGATGGAATATACTATATTAAAGTATATTTATATCGGGGGAGAGGAAAGAGTGCCTATGTTTTATGCAGGGCCCTAAAAATATGTATGCAAAATTTTGAATAGCTGAAATTAATAATATTTTGAGTAAGTTCTAATTTTTCAGAACAGTGCTGGATTTTTGTCATAGGGACATCATATGCATTGATTGAACTGAAATTAAATTTATTAGTCGTTTATATTGGAGGGAAAAGAGATGGCATCTATGTTTTTTGCAGGGTCCTAAAAATAATTATGTAAAAAAAATTAGACCGGGCAGAGGGCGTACATGTTTATATGGAACTGACAGACATAAATTCAGAACATTTTGAGTTTGTTAATCAATTGAACTTATGAATTCAGAATATTTTGAGTATGTTTAAATTTTTCAAGAACACAATACTGGATTTTATCCACAGGGGGACATCATTAATCAAGGTATATATTATAGATATTTCATAGAGACGAAGCTATTTTTGTATGGAAATGTAAGTATGGTCCTTTTCGGGTGTTCATAGGGCTAACGACCTATTGTACAGCTGGCTTAAGTGATAACTTTACACAATGTAACGTTAACCAATTCATTGTCCAAATTTTTCAGAACACAGTACTGGATTTTATCACAGGGACAATATTTCATAATAGGTATTCTGCCAGATATATAATTAATTTCGATTTTTTTTGCAAATACATGTTTAAATAAAAGTCATGCTTCTTGTTCTCACTGCACGCGCCTGCTGTCATGGGTGGAAATGGGGAACGTTACATTGTGTAAAATGATTACTTAAGCCAGCCGTACGATAGGTCGTAATCCCTATGAACACCCAAAGACTTCCATACCTACTTTTCCAAAAAAACTTTAATTTCGTCTCTATGAGACATATATAAAATATCTTGACATAGATAGGTACATTCAGTTTTATATATGTATGTGGCTTTTTAATATAATGATATCCCACGACTGACGATAATGATACACAAATGACTGAACACAAGCACATGCCTAAATTATAAATTACTTTGAGTATAAAAACATGCTGAACTGGAATTACTTTGAACATTTATCAAATTTCAATTTATTCATTTTAACATAACAAAGTGAATAGCTTTTCTAACAAAGTACAGCGATGTACTATTTTATAAATGGAATTTATATAAATAATTCTTTAACCTTTTCAAAAAACGTGAATATGAAATAAAATATTCCCTTTTAGGATTCACATAGATAAAGTCTTCACCTTGGTTTGCACTCTAACCCACGTGTATGTTTTTCGCTCTCTTTTCTGCGTACATATTTTAATTAAATTATACAATAAAAACATATTAAAAATTTTATTCATGATACAGAAGTATAATATTTAAAAATAATTCTCGCATAAAAATGGGGAGAATCGTTATTATAATATTACAGTGCAAAAAATAAAACTTATAAAAAAGTACCACCAACGTAATGCTCAGATAGGTTGAAGAAGTGACAAATAGACGGAGTTCGGAATAAGAAAATCAGAGGAAGATTTAAGGTTGTACCAATCACAGAGAAAATGGAAGAAGTAAAGATGGCATGATCACGCGATGAGGAGACTAGACAATCATATCGTGAAAACTGTATAAGGAATGTGTGTTGTTGGTAAAAGATACTGAGGGAAACCTCAAGTAACTTGATGGTCAAACATTGAAAAGGAAATAGAAGGAAGCCCACATGAGTCAGAAAACAGACATAATAAGTCAAATAGAATATAAAGAGAAAGATAAAAAAAGTTAAGAGAGAAAAAATAGAGAATGTCGGTGGTAATAAGTGAAATAAATGAATTTGCTGTTATATCAAAATGAAGTAAAAGTGAAAGCAAAACCGCTGGCTTGAATATGAATTTAAAGAGAATGAAAAATGGCTTTGCACACCGGAGAAATATTACTATGGCTGATGTAAACTTAGAACTTGTCTCATATTCGAGTATAAAGATACCTAGGGCAAGTCATCTCCCCGAACGGAGGTCTTCGGGAGGAAATAATAAGGAGAATAAAATGAAGCTACAGTTTGCGTGGAAGATAGAATATGGGATTTAGAGTAATACGCCACAGTGTCTTATAAGAAGTCTTTCAATAGTGGCTTGTAGATAATCAACAATAACTTATGATGATGATTAATAAAAAATATTTTTTAACATTTAAAATAAACTAACTTCGTGGTTCGACAAACAATTAATTAATAACTTTTTCTTCAAATGTAGCAAATTTATTTTGTGGCAACATAATTATAATTGATATAAATTAACTTTGTTAAAACCACTTATTTATTGAAAAAAAAATCAACATGTTTCGAAGCCTTGAGGTGACTACTTATAGATCAAAAAATTTTGATCTATACTTGATTTTTAAATATTATTTTTGTTTTCCTGACGAAGAAGCCATTGGCTTCGAAGCATGTTGATTTTTTTCAATAAATAAGTGGTTTTAACAAAGTTAATTTATATCAATAATAATTAATTAATAATTTTTAAAAACCAAAAAACTTTGTATACGTCATATTGATTATTTTAAACATAGGTCGGTTTTAATATCTTCGTCAGGACGGACGGATATGGTAGGGGCTATGGATGGATGCGTGGCACTTTATCCTCTCTACCGATTCGTAAGGAATATTGCGCGATGGGTTATAATATAAGTAGCTGTAATTGAAAAATATACAGTTAAAGAATTTGATAACTACACCTGATTATGTTTTTACATGGTCTTTTTTGCACGATTTTGATATAACTCGGCTCAAAGAATTAGGAGACGAATAATTTTATTTTCGAATTCGAGATTGTTTCAGAGGAGTACTTTACTTTAGTAACGAAGAAGAAAGTGGTACAATGACAGCGAATTACAAAATCCAACAAACATGTTCACAATGATCAAGTAGAATGAAATGAAATGCCATTTCATCGAGATTTGACCACTTTCGTGGCTCCTTAGGGAACTCACGATAGAACAATCACAGCAGGGCGGTGCAGTGAGAACTAGAAGCATGACCTTTATTTAAACATATATATTTGAAAAAAAAAATTATCTGGCAGAGTATTATGAAATATTAAAATCTGAATAAAATGTTAATTATTGTGATAGGAATATCATGAGATACCTACATCTCTTACTTCGGATTCTTGTCAAAATACATTTTTTGGAAAAAGTCATGCTTCTTGTTATCACTGTATGTGCCTGAATTACAGTGATTAAAAATAGAATTTTCGTTCAAAACTACTTCTAAATTTGTTCGAAGTTTACCTTCCCTGGATACGCCAAGTGATGAAAGTAATTTCGTACTTTACTCGTACGTGCGCAAACGAGTATTTTAAAGAGTAAATATGTTAAGCAAAAAATAAAAAAGGTAAAACACAGAATATCAAGTAATGTAAGTACGAAAATAAATTGTATCATTATCTCAATGTAGCGTCAAAAATATTACACTTAGATACAATGAAATATATCAACGAGACTGAATTCTGCGTATATGTGCACGAGTGTAATAATTTCTGTTTGAAGAAATAGTGCCGAAGACCTGGTTCTTTGAGTAGAACCACGGGACGAAATGAATTCAGTCAAGTTGAGGACGTCTAGCTAACCATTTTGTATAAAAATTGAAATAAGATCTAAACAGTAAAAAATAGTATTGATTTTATTATGTACTATCACCATCAGTCACTGACTAAATCCAATGAGATAATATAGATCGACGAGACTTACGAGTTGATGTAAATATCTCCTGACAGACAAATTAAAAATTGTGGGGCTTTATTTCGATGGAAAGGTACGAGTTATTAAATTAAATAGTATTTAGCCCGTTCTTATAAAAGCGGAGCTCAGCTGGCGGGCAAAGTTGTCAGTATACAAATCGGTTTTCAGGCCAACCCTAGTGGACGGATACGAGCAATGGTTTTTGACGGCTACCCGCTCAAGGCTACAGGCCGCCGAGATGGGATTTCTACGAGGAATAGTAGGAGTTACCAGAAGGGATAGAATCAGAAATACTCAAACAAGAGAATGTCTCGAAGTATAACCGTTATTGACGTTTATCGAGAAATCACAGTTACGATGGCTGGGACATATCTTGCGAATGCCAGCAGACAGACTGCCAGCGGATATTCCGGGCGAGACCAGAAGGCAGAAGACCAAGGGGCCGTCCTAGGAGAAGCTGGCGAAATTAGTTGGAGGACTGCCGCGAAGCGAGGTTGCAACTAAATTGGAAGAGCGAAGCCCAAGATAGAAAATGTTGGAACCTTCTATGCGGTGCAAGGACCCTGCCCCCATTAGGATAAGGGGAAGAAGAAGAAGAAGAAGAAGAAGAAGAAGAAGAAGAAGAAGAAGAAGAAGAAGAAGAAGAAGAAGAAGAAGAAGAAGA